>MU159962.1:0-50907 GCA_015888305.1 Antheraea pernyi
TGACTATAGCTAACTTCAGAGTGACGGTTTATCGTCACGACATGCGCGCATCGTAATAACTTCAGTTCTGAACTCTTTTTAGGGTCGTTAAAATCCTTTAAAAAAAAGAAAAGATTTGTTATACGTATAATATATTTATTATTTAACACTGTTTCACGTATAATGTGTCTATTTATTATTTAACACTGAATGAATAATTATAAGAATTATGAGTGTCACGGACTGAGTCTGGGAATGAACTATTGTATATTATATAGGGTATATTGTATAGGGTGGTATCGAGGATCGTGAGAGGACTGGGAAAAGTGCTGACGCTATGTACTAGGAAAGGTACTAGGTAGGAAAGGATATGGTTTTGTGGTCAGGTTAGAGAAAGGTTGGCATATTAAGGTGCATAGTTCGTGTATAAAAGTACGTGTAAATACATAAATAGTTTATTTTTATAAAATTTGTATGTTGTCGTATGTCCTTTTGTGTACCTGACAATGGGTATACAATATTTTATGACGATTGATTGAGTAGCTAAGACGTGGACATGTAACAAATAAACAAACTCACTTTCACATTTATAATATCAGTTATATAGCTATTTAACGTGAACAAGTTGCGAATGATTACTAGTTATATATATATCGGGGAGCCACTATTGACCGGGGATACCGCGCTATTGACTATATCGGGGGTGTTACTAATGACCTCGAACGCTATTGGTTGAAGGTATCGGCTGTTCGGCTGTTTATGTATCTTAATACTTTAAAAGGCGACCGATGACTAGATGCTGGGCATACTCGCTCAGACAGTTGAGGTAGTCACACTTACGGATAATTCATCGTAACTATAGAGAGTTTTTTGTCTATATCGGTTAACGTTTTATTCGTTTGTGCTTTGTGGATTGATCTATCAAATCATAACTATGACGACACTATGGATGACATCATACTACCACATGGACGCCATTTAATCGCTGCCCCGACATATAAATAATAATTTAATATATAAGTGAATTTTATACCAAACCTCATAAATTACTGAAATTTCTACCATATTTTTTACAGTTATCGCAAACTAAATAATCGCATTTCTCGCATTTGTGCAACAAATTTTTCAGTTAGCATTTTAATAAACATCGTAATTTTCAGAAACGAACTCTCATTTAATAATATCCAATATTTTAATTTCGTACTTGGTTCTAGGAGCTAATTTGAACTTACTTAAACTCGTCAACCACTTTAAAACGAAATCTTTTGAAGTAACGCTGAAGGAGAAGATTAACGAACTAAATAGCTTTTAAAAAATTGCACTTTTCTTTCGTACATTTATTTTAGAAAATTATTTTTAAGCTTCGCTTACGTATCTTTATTTTAGTGTCTTTTTTATTCTGACAATCACACGCTTAATTTGTTAAGATGGCACAAATGTTTTGTATTAGAAACATATCTAAATACATAAAATGATAGAGGTCTGCGGTTGTGAGTGCGTTACTCAATAATCACTGGATAGATTTTGATATTTATTTTTTTACTTAAAAATCACGTATCTTCATTTATCTATATTATAATAAAACTGTAACATGGTCAAATTTGTACAATAAATATTTTTTGAATTTTTTTATCGGGGTAGACTTCGTTATCGATATAGAAGCCAAAAATAATCTTTTTACAATTTTTGTTTGTCTGTCTGTCTGCTGTCTGTCTGTCTGTCTGTCTTTCTGTCCCTGTGAACACGCATCACGCTGAAAGTACTAAACCGATTTTAACGAAACTTGACACAGTAATAACTAATATTACAAGGTTACATTTAGGATACTTTTTGTCCCATAAAACGCAAGGGGTTCTCCAGGATAATAAAAGAAAAGAAAAGAAATTAATTAATGTAACTAGACTTTTTTTGCGACACCTTACTACAAGAGCCAGCAACGTTGGAAGAACGAGAATTTTAGAAAAGTTGGTTCTTTAATATGAATATATATTATGCCCTTCCAAACAGGATTCAGGATACCTGGTAGCCGGTTAATATTGTGTTTTTGAATGCGCATTACACCTTTACAGATCAAAATTTTGATATATAAATAATTTAAGGAACATTTTTTGTATAACTTATAAACGCTATTAAAAACATGAATTTATCACTGCCAGACAATTTTGCTATTGACAACTAGCTGACCCGTGCCCACTTCGTTGGGCGGTAATAGGCATTATCAAGCTACAACTTTTTTCTAGGACTCAATCATATATCTCTCATCGTTAATGCAGCGTTCGTAAGAAACGTTTTACCATTTTTTTTCCGACTCCCCAAATATTACCACCTACCACCTCACAAACTTTACCTCTTTTTGATGTAAGTATAGATAAAATAATTAGTTAATAGCTTCTGCGTACGCGTGGAATGGTTATTGAAAAAGGAAAAGGAAAAAATACCCCGATTTTGCAACATTCTTCATTGCTGCTCCGCCCCTGTATGTCTTAGCGTGATAATATTATAGCCTATAACTTTCCCTGATAAATGAGCTATATAATACTGAAATAATCCAAATCGGACCAGTAGTTCCAAAGATTACCCCTTACAACGTCACAACGTCACAAACTCACAAACTTTACCTCTTTATAATATTAGTATAGATAATGTGCCCGATGATGTTCTTTATAAACAAAATAATTCATTTGAAACCATTTTATTTTTTCCATTACAAAAAACATATTTCATTTTATTAACCATTATGATATTGAGATTTCACCGTAAACAATGAAAAACAACGATAAACGTAGACATATGACTTGGGACTGATGCCATCTTGAATACATGCATCTATAATAGGCGCTTTCACAATTGTGGCTATCTTTATTATACAGCCAGTGTTGCGCAAAGCTATAGTTCTAGCTAAGTTATTCTATACATAGGTTTTGGTAGGTGGTAGAACCACGCTGAAGCTATTACTGATTTCAGGATGAATGGGTCGGCTCGCCCGGTGTAGTACCACCCTCTCACAGAAAACTGACCTGAAGTAACAATGCTTGCATTGCTGTGTTTCGTTCGGTCAGCGAGAGCACCGGAAGCCCACGCCTCATACATAGGCTGGCAACGCACTTGCGACTCCCCTGGTGTTGCTAGTGTCTATGGGCGGTGGTGATCACATAACATCAGGTGACCCACCTGTTCCTTTGCCTGCTTTTGACAGAAAAAAAAAGGTTTTCAACAATTGTTAACATTTATTAGTATTATAATACATACTACGTTATTTTTACTAAAAATTATAACCACAATTCTAATCCTACCTGAAACAATTGAAATGACATAAAAGCTTATTTTCTTTATATTATTTTCTTTTTTTAACACTTTATGATTTAAAATAATAAATTCCAACTATTTACTATAAATGTCTTTTTACAAAACACAACACCACAATTTACACAATTCTAAAGAACAGACTTCTTCTCCCATACACAAATAAATTAAGACACGTTCATTTTCCGTAGGTACACATATATCGGCGCAATGGATTCATCCTTGTCAAAAATATTCATGCCTACTCACACCGAATGGAAAATCAAATAAGGCGTAGTACAAAAAAGTAGGGTGGATTCTCGCTTCGATGACTAGATAGTATTATCACCCACCTCCGTTGCCGCTGCATCACATTCAAGAGACGAGACTACAACACGACCGGAACATTGATATTAGCGCCACCATATTATAAGTATACATCGACACTAGCGCCAACATATTAGAGATACACATTGATACTAGCGCCACCATATTAGAAAGACACATTCACACTAGCGCCACCATATTAAACATACATAAATAAGAATTATTAATATTATATAGATTTAAATAACTTAAATAAGAATGGATATCATTATATAGAATTGAATCATTAGTTTCATCATTATTTATAATATTATAGTATATTCTTTGACTTCATAGTTCGGCCATGAAAGGCAAGATGTCGCTGATCTACATATCGAAACAGATTACTAACCATATTAGAGATACATAAATAAGGATAATTATATAAAATTGTTGTATAGCTTAAATAACATTAATTTGTTCATACTTTATTATTTTTGTGTTACTTAAATTATTTTGCGGAATTATGTATAAATAGTAATCGCTTTGACTTATATAGATGGGCCTTTAAAAGGCAAGATGTCAGTGATATCTAGACACTTATAATGTAACAAGTATTGTAAGGCGAAGCTCTGGCCAAATAAATAGTGACAGTATCTACGAAGTGTTTATTGCCATTCCTGACTGCATCGACACTACGTGTACGTGTACGTCATTAGTGTAATAATAGTTAACATTCTTTTATATATACTTTATAGGTTTTCGCGACCACAATCTCACCTGATGTTCAGTTACGATGTGGTCCAGGATAGTAAACACACTATACCTACACTGTACAGTGTAGTATAGTGTACACTAGTGACTGGTTATCAAGTGTATCTGCCGGAACATATCCTTAGCTGCTTGGCGACAGATTTTCAACTTGAGGCAGCAAGCCAGGCGAGACTTAAAAAAGTCCTACCACAATGATACCATACCATATTATCACGACGTTTTTACGTCACCAAAAACTCTACGTACATTCGTAAGTGTTCAAGTAAAAGAGTGCCCTTTATTACAATGTTGCCTTTGTAATCCTGGCATTGATGACCCCACGCTTTCCCCGTAATATACCAAGTGAATGTTTAAAGGGTTACACCGTTCAATCGTGTGGTAGTTCATGGTCACATTTTACATATAAAATAATAATATCAAAACAAACACGAATAAACAACAAAGACAACCTTAGTTAAAGTTGGTTCTAAAACTTTTAAAAGTATGGGAACGGTACTGTTATACGTAAAAAAATCAAGCCTAGGTTCAACGAACAAATTTAAAGGGACGCTTTTCAAGGTTAATCATTACGTACCTGCTTATTGTCGAAATGCCGCACAGTCGAACAATGAGAAGCGGTGCGCGGACCGAAGTGCCCAGCGCAGCGTGATTCACTGCTTCCGGATTTATTACATCAGTTCGGGTTTTTCGTAAATCACCTGATGTTGAGTGTATATCACTTTTGCGTTTCTCAAAATAATTAGGTCAAATATTAAGCACCTATTTTTTAATTGATTTAGAAAGAGAAGCAAGTTGTGCGTAATCTGTGAGAATATTGCAACTCTTTAACCAGTCATGCTGTATATAGAAGACTAGATTTAATGATACCTTAATATAACAACACTTTAACATACACTTTTCCTAATAACAAGTAACCCATGTCAATCCGCTACTTGACATATGTCTTTCCCAGGCTGCGCCACTGCACTCGATCTTTGATCTTATTAATCTTAAACGTTTCATAAACTGGACCTAATTTTCTTTCTATGAAAATTCATATATGTTATTATAATCAATTATTGAAAATTTTACAAATTCAATAGAACGATAATAAAAAATTTGAATAAGACATCGTAAACGATGTTGAATAGGAATTTCTGTCAGACTTCGAGGGTGTGATATTTTTATACGAAAGTTTGCCGTTGGCTCGCTTGTTTGAGAAATATGAAATTTTTGCTGAATCTTGCCTTTCGCCGGATTTCCGACCAGATACCGCGTTTCAAGTCGTTTCAAATCGACGTTGATTGGCGACTGTATGTATATGTAAAATATGACGTATGTATATTGTAAAATACTCGCTGACAAATTTATGTAACTTTATCACAATCTTTATGACTGCAGAGAATATATCAGATAGTTATGGCGAAGTTTATAGCTTCACTATTTATTTTTTATTGTAGCACGACAAAATGACTGCACTGTGCCTGATGGTAAGCACAGTACAATCTAAAAACAATGGCGACCACCGAGTGACACAGTATCCATCGCCGGTCGACGCTGTTATGCTGGCCTGCGAATAGCTGGATATGCACAGGCTGATCCCGAAACGCGACCCGCAGAAGCGAATCACTATGACGGGCTTTTTCGCCATATACATGGTGGTTGCGACCCAGTCAGGCTGTAAAACCCTACCACCCCGCTTTCGCCATTGCCTCGTTCGTTATCCAGCAGGGTGCACCACGCACAGGTGAGGTTGGCTTGGATGTCTCCAGTCTTGGATGTTATACGACACCCTTACACCCCAATAATTCTATTATAGATTTCGTTTAACCTAGAGACTATATATTATTTTATTTGCTACTAACTAGGGCCGCGACTCCGAACCTAATATAAAAATAGTGACTAATAAAATCATCATCTGAATAAATTAAGTTCATTTACTTATCTACGTCTCTCTCGTACTTAAGTCGCCTCGCCATTAAAATTACAATAATTTTTGATAGAGTGAACCGATTTTAATGAAACCAAGACAAAACGTTACTCGAGGATATGCTTTATGATTTTCGGTTTTTCATGAACGCAGTACTTTAGCAGTGATGCATGTTCAAACAGACAGACAGACAGACCAGACATTTTCAAAAATGAGTGAAATGTATCTTATTACTTATTCCAAGGCACCGGCAATAATTTTTTCGCAAAAATCTAAAAAATAACAGACACGTTAGATCTACATTGTTATTATATGTATAGATAGGGTGCGAAGTAGGCTTGTAGCAAATATAATGTCAAATAATTAATCACACTATTTAACAGTACGAATACTTGTATACCGATGAATAATTGATGAAATAAATATTCTGAATATCGCACCTTTCGCACCTTAACTACTTAACCGATCATCGTGAAATTTTGCATACATATTTTCAGAGGTACAGAAAAGGCCATAGGTTTTTCATTTTTTTTATATTGTTCTCTAAGCAAAAAAAACATGAGCGTAAAGGAAGCCACAGGCAAAAGCTAGTTTAAAATAGTCACAGCAACTTAAAAGTAACTTAAAGAACTATTCACAATGACTCTCGGAATTTTAAAAGTATAAATACGTATAAAATGTAGTAACAAGTTCGAAAGTATGTTTAAGTACAAGATAAAAAAAATTACATGTCTAGCAAATTTTTTCGTGTTTTCTTTTTTGTAAAATTTGTTTAAACGTAAATAATTTATTTTCATAACAATAATTCTAAAATGTAAAATGCAACACTATACCACACTATACCGTAAATATATTTATATAAGAGTGGTACCTTAATATGTTCTCTATAGGTATGTAGTACTATAGTAGAACCACACTGTCACACACACACAAACACAAAGAATTTAAACCCCTGTACATTTAATACTAATAAGAAACTGGGTTAATAAAATCGTAACACAAGATGTTCTTACCTTTAATTATATTTCTTGTATCACTAGCGACTAATGCATTAGTTGGAAATTAATTTCTCGAAGACCCGAGGCTTGTTATTAAGTGGAGAGATCACGATGAAGCAAGTTAACAGAAAGGCTTCGTTTAATAAACTGCTAGTAGATAGAGTCGCGCGAAAATTGGAAGCACTTGCGTTGGATGGATCGCTAATTTAATTTTAATTATAGCTATGTATTCTGGTGTTTGTGAATCGAGAATCAAATACGTAATTGCGTTCAATATTTTGTTTTACGTCTTTACGGTAATTGAAATGTTGTTTATATGTACATAAATATATGTCCAAAAAGGAAATAAAACGGATTTAAATTCTGTATATCCAATTCTAGCCGTTATTATTGTGTAACGAAATTATATAGACATTTTTCTAGGTGAATCGCATACTAGAATATTCGATCGATTCTACCGAAATTATAATATGATAGCATAGAGAATTGGAGACTGATATAGCTATACTAATATTATAAAGCTCGAGGGTTTGTTCGTTTCGTTGAACGCGCTAATGTCATGAACTATTGGTCTGATTTGAAAAATTATATTAGTGTTAGATAGCTCATTTATGGAGAAAAGCTATATGCTATATATTATCACGTTAAGACCAATAGGAGCGGTGCACCAATGAGGAATGTTTCAGAATCTTTTTTTTTGTCCATTTGAGAGCGTCCATGCGGCGAAGTCGCAGACAGAAGCTAGTTTTTCATAAATCCGTGTAACACTTTTAATACAAATTTTTATTTTTTCGTTACTTAATCTAACAATCCCTTTTTTGTCTATCATTAACGGCCTTAAAACGTATAGCTTAAATTTTTCTCCCATTAAATTATTCTTATATACGAATATTGTGAGACATAATACACCAACTTTCTATTTTAATACGCAATAAATAATCATACAAAATAAAATATAATCATAGTTATAAAATTAAATGTAAAAACATTATTAAAATATTACAGAAAATTGTATATTACATATTTAAAAGCATTAGAGCTTCGCGAATGTTTGTCCTACAAATGTTTGAGTTAGCTGGCATACGAAGCAGGTCATGCGGGCACTGTCGTTCAAACGCTACACTGTTGTGTACACTAATTTTATATTACACTAGGCTTTTATAAAGATTATTTAAAACCTGTAAATTTAACCGTGTATTTAGAGTTAATAAACTATAATTTTAAAGCGTTTAATATGTTTAATAAAAAAAAATAAAAAATGTGTGAGTGAGAGATAAGAAAGCGTTTATTTGTGTTTGTCGATAGGATTAGTTATGGTTATGCTCTAGAATTAGTAAGAAAAAGTCGCATATATTTCTAGAAACATTTATTTAATTCATTATACTCAAGTACCTCTATATTTTATTAAGTTTGCCTATAGATGCCCTTTTCAATATACCTTGAATAAATTCGTTCGTTAATGAATCTCGACAGACTTTCAAAGGTTATTCGTCAATACTATTACTTAAATTAAATTTTAGCCTTTCGAATTGTAATATAAAATTTTATTTATTATATTAGCAATTAAGACGGTATTAAGTAAGTTGTTTACGGGTTTTAATAAGAGAAACATGTAATATTATACTTTTAAATCTATGTTCTGTACATAGTTTTTTGGAAGAACAACAACTTTTGGAATAACATTTACGTCCACTATTATCACATTTTAATTATATTCCTCATAATAATTTATTCAATATAATATTGTTACGGCCGCCGAAGAAATTTACTTTGTACTCGCACAGACAGATATCAAATAGATGATAGGGATCATACGATTAAACTTACATTTTATACTGTTGTAGTCCACTTCAAGATTTATTCCTTTTTATTCCTCTTAGCCATCGACGCTCCGAGCCACGCCCAAAGGCTAAAATGGAAATATGCGGGACATGTGGCGTGGCTACAAGATGACAAATGGACCAAACAAGTCACTACGTGGAATGATCCAAAAATAAAAATACGCATAGGAAGACCACACACTAGATGGCAAGGTGATATCAAAAGAACAGCGGGCCTAAACTGGCTAAAAGTGGCTCAAGATAGGGAGAAATGGACGTCTTTGGAGGAGGCCTTCACACGAGCAGGTGTTTTGCAAAAAAATAAAAGTATAGTTATAAGATTTTTTCATGTTTATGATTATTATGTATATATATGTTTCAGTTCATGTTTATTTTCCAAGAAATATAAGGATTTTTTTATTTTATTATTCGTCTTCGTATTTGCTCTCATGCCCTGAATACTCTACTCCGACGCACAGCAACGCTCTTTATATAACTTTCAATAAATGAGAGTGGAAACCTGTGGAAGGCTGACGTTATTACTCGCACAATCCGACAGAGTTTGAAACGGGCTATTTTTGCAATCCCAAAATTTTTGGTTCTACGGCCGCTGACTCATTCTTTATTTGTTTATGAAAGTTTGCATATAGGCTGTAATAATATTTCAATATGTTCAATATATATAAGTATGTATAAATGGATGTAGGTATAGATATATCTGATATAAATAAACTTCAACACCGTTTAAGCGTCCATCATGAAAATTAGCGCACATGTTTTTTATAGGGGTGTTCATAATCTCTTTTACTCTAACGCATCCTTTAGATTTTATTGTTATTAAATTAAATTAATTGTTTTCTTGTCAAAATCGCAAGCGCTTTCTTGTATATTTGCCGAAATATACACAAACACACAAAATAATCCAATCAGATCGTAATAATTCATTTAATTCATTGGCTTTTATACAAAGTATAAATACTCGTAGATCGCTTTTACGCGCCGCTTTGATCGCGTTAATATAAATTTAGACCTATTCTTCGAGAACGGTACTTTATTTCAGCATGAAAGGTATTTCTCACTATATCCTTTTCTGTACCCTTTACAGCGTATATGCAAAATTCTATAATAATTTGTTGAGTAGTTAGGGTGTAAAAGCGTAATAAATAAACAAACAAATTCATTTACATTTATAATATTAGATAGGGTGTAAATATAGTTCCTGTATATATCCGCCAACGTGTACGTAAAATTTAATGATGAAAGAATGTGTAGTTTAGACTGGAACAGTTTTCGGATTTATCATATTACTTGTGATAAGATTTAAACATATTATATAATCTTTTTTTCAATTTTATACTATCATATTCAGAAATATTATCTAATAATTTTATCACAAACATAAACGCTCCGTTCTCCTTTATCGGCATTGAAAACCCCACGTGTCTTTGTCACACTATACGGGCTGTCGTAATCTCGACGCACGCGAATGGAGCGGATACGCCATGAAAGGGACTGAAATAAAAATGCTCAGGCATTTTTAACCCATGCCCGTGATGCGGCTATGATGTTTACTCTTCCTAAAAGCCTCACATTCACTTCGAACCCGTTAACATGAATATACGTACCTGTGTATTGGTGTACGGAATTTTTATGTAAAAGCGAGACGATATCAATGGGTGAATTTTGGGCCATAAATTTCAATATGAAATTAATGATACTCAGGAATTCGTATAGCTTCATACACCCTGTGCGATACATATTTATATCTATTATATGTTTTCCTATTCTTATCCTTGCTAATGTTATAAATGCGAAGCAGAGTTTGTTTGTTTGTTATATTTCCATGAAATTGTTATGTATGTTCTGTAATTTATAAAATTGACCTGACGAATTATTGAATCTCAAAAGTATTGAGAAACCATCGTTATATACAAAATATTTATAGAAGTTAACAGTTCCATATTTATAAGTGCTACTGTACCATTATTTCATTTATAAAACAAGCGTAACAAATATCACAAAATTATTTATGATAAGTGAACGATATATAACGTTTTTGTAGGTGGTAGAGCTACACTGAAGTTATCGGCTAATGGTTTCAGCATGAACAGGTTGGCTCGACCGTCCCACCTCCCCTCACCCTCCCCCTTCCCTTACTCCCCCTCACACAAGGATAGGTTGGCAACGCACTTGCGACTCCCCCGGTGTTGCAAGTGTCTATCTATGGACGGTAGTGATCACTTAACATCGGGTGACACACCTGTCAGTTTGCCTCCTATGATATAAAAAATATATATATCTTCAAATATGGTTTCAATATATTTTTTATGAATCAAACATCCATTAATAATTGTTGCGGCCAGTGAGTCATATGTACATCATTTAATGTTATTTGATGGTTGTAAGTTAGATTACAGTTACAATAAATCATATTGTATTCATTACATATAAATTTTATGAAAAAGAATGTAATGTCGTTAGGAACGGATGCAGCAAAAAATATAGGGTTTGCGCTACATGGGATAGAGAAAAAACATAGCCGAGCGCCTTTACGAAGGAATTCGTACCTACAACGTGGAAACATTCGGTATATTTTTGTAGAAAAAACGTATAATGAGAAACGCATCTCAAGAGGTCTCGGTTCTGCTGATGCAGAACACATATACTATACTAGCTGTAACCCGCGGTGATGATATATAGCCTTCATCGAGAAATGAGCTATTTAAAACCGATTAAAAGGATTTTCTCAAATCGGACTGGTAGTTCCTGAGATCTTCGCGTTCAACCAAACAAACAAACAAACAAACTCTTCAGCTTTATATATTAGTATAGATATAGAATGTACGTCACACACACGGAGCACGCTCATAGACGGAACGCAGCTACGAGGCGCATTGATAGCGTTGAACGGACTCCTAAAAATAGTCACAGAGAAATCAGCGGAAACAGTCACACATTAGAGTTCGAGAGGAGGGTTGTAGAAAGAAGATAATAAACATTAACAGCAATTAATCTACAACAAGCTACAAATAACGAATCTACGGGTATCGAGTCTTTGAGTCAACGAACCAGTAGTCAAAGAGCCACATACGATCAATTATATTTAAAAAAACTGTATTATACAATAGAAGAAGTTTATAAAATGATGAATAGAACTGTTTTAAAAACAACTGAATTATTCGCAATACTAGTGATACAATTCACCGAAAAATATCTGAATGCGTGCCTAACTTCAAACAAACTTTCTATCTTCTTCTAACACTCTAGAGACTTGTTCAGCGTACGTTAACTTCTGAGTCGACGAAACTCAATGTTTGCTTAAAATTGTTAAAACTTCTTGTTATGAAGTTAACATAGATACACGAGGCGGGGCTCGATTTACTTACATACTTGTATGTTATACGTCGTAAGCTGTATTGGGTTGTCTAATTAAACGCTTATGTTAATTGTTAACCACTTTAGTATAGCTTTTAATCGGGATTACAAAAAATTATTGAAATTTGGTCTATATCTATGCCAATATTATAAAGCTGGAGGGTTTCTTTGTTTGTTTGATTGATCGCGCTAATCTCAGGAACTAAATGTCCGATTTGAAAAATTCTTTCAGTGTTAGATAGCTCATTCATCAATGAAGGCTATAGACCATATATCATCACGCTAACATAAGGAGCGGAGCAACAATGAAGAATGTTTCAAAATCGGTTTTTTGAGAACTTCCGCTGCGTGGACCAAAGTAACTATAACCATGCGGACGAAGTCGTGGGAACATCTAGTTTGAGATAAATAAATCATATTATATCAGATCACAATCACTTAAACGCGTGTAAATGCAAAATCTAGCTAGACTGTTGTTCTCCTTTTTCTGATAAACCAGCCTTTACCCGCGGTTACGTTCGCGTTAATGCAGATCTGATCTTTGAGTAAACAGTACTTTTTGTCAACAGTAATATGAGGTAGAATATAATTTTGGAATGTGAGAGACAAGACAAGAGAGGCAAAACCATGGGTATTGTGCCGCTGGCGAAGCATACATCAGGTTTACCTCTTGCTATATTGGCATTAGACGTGTTGTGTACCAACGAATCAACCAGTGTGTATCCAATAACCAAAAGAGCTGTTGTAACACTGACTTGTTTTGGCTTGTCATGTTTCGTGAACAGCCACTGTATATACAGCTGTTGTGAGATTGGAAGGTCTACATTTCAAAGATGACTACCAATTAATTGTAGATCTTTAGATGATCGCTGTTATTTTTTTATTGTTCTTGTGGTAGATACCATATTATTAATTCAAAAATACGCAGTTCAGGTAATTTACAATTATAGATATCGCGAATTATTAAAGGCTAGGTATCAAGAATACAGTATATTAACTCTGCCCTTCTAATAAATTCTTCATAATTTAATGTATGTCCGCAAAAACTACAAAAAAAGATGAATTTAATAAAAGACCGGCATGATTTACATACTAGACACTATGACAAATTGGTCGTCCCATGTTTCAGGCTCAGTAAGATCAGTAACATTTTATTAGGTAACAGTTTTGTTAGGTTTTACAATACGTATAAATCCTCATAGTTAGGTCAAGCATCATGTCAAGCGGATTTCGATGTCCTAAGTTTATTATGGGTTAATATGTGAACGAATGTGAGAAACGTACGGAGCGATGTCTAGAAATAACACTCCTCTTTGTGCTTCCTCTAAAAACTATCCCGATTGAGTTTCTTATCAATTCTTCTCGGTACCAGGATTGTTTTTAGTTTTGACGTACATAAACGCCTTTTCAGAATTAAAATTGAATATTTTTGATTTTGACGTTCTGTGCTTTCCATCAGGTATAGTGTTGCCAAGATGTCATGGTAAAATATAAGAAATGGGAGTTGCATGATTATAAGCTACTTGAGTCACAACAACAAATACTACTTAAGTAATTTTAGAATATGGCCGACATGAAAAATGCAAGAGAAATATGAATGAATACATAATTAAGTTAAACTAAATAATTAACTTAATTTGCATATCATTACCTAGCTTATTTTATAAACATACAAAAGTAAGAGGCACCTAAAGTATAAAATATTAAACTTTGCAACGGAGCGAGTCAAACTTCTGATCCACAGTGCTCTCAAAGCGCAACGTAAAACATTCAATATAACCGAGAATTGCAGCTGGTTCGGGCACCATTGAAATAGTTCTATAGTAAAAAGAAGCAATTTATAACTATAAGGAATGAATCGATGCCTGCCGCAGACAGCCGTTTTCCACACTCACCGTGGAGTCTCAGCGGCATTTCGCAGACAGTTATTACTCCAGTTTGCATAAAGGCCGATAATTAGAAAACTCAATCTTGTTATAAGGTAATTAAATGATAATTGAGATTGTTTGGAACAATAACGTCATTAATTTATTTGGTATTACTATTTTGTTTTGACATAGAATGACTTTTAAAGTTAAATAACATGGTAGGATTTAGGAAGATCTGCTACATACATTGTTAACATATTAAATAAACTAATAGTTTTTTAGTGCAATATTTTATTTAGGACGAATAAAAAAGTGAAGAATTATTTATTGCTTCTTCGAAGTCTTTACACTGCACAGACAGTAAATAAAACAATATCTGGAACAATCTAAAATTCTTTACAGATATCTTCGTCAGTAGTAATAACAGATAAGATAGCATGGTCACACATCGTTGCGCGGAACACACACATATTGAAACCACAACGCTCCGAGCATGACAAATTTGTAAAATTTAATTGCGTTCTAGAAATATATACCCCTTGTCTGTAATAGATGTAACATATGTGTTGTAAAGATGTAACGAGAAGATCCGTGACAGTTATATTCTAGATATTGTTACAAATAAATACAATGAGTCATAAAAAGAAGAAATCTATAATCACAGATTAATGTTATTTGTAAGTAAAACCACACAGCAAAATTGCTGGTGTTTTATGTAATACAGTTCGGTTATTGCGCATAAGTGAAGTGAATGGAAAATAATACCACGGACCATGAATTCTGAGATGCCATAAAACCTCCCTGGAAAGTTCTAACAAGAGAGCCACCATCTTGTTGGAACATTGGAATTATTCACACAACACTTATTGTGTAAAATATGTTGTAATCTCCATTGAAACAAAATATTGACACACGCAAATGCTTCTGCGGAGCCAAAACAAGGAAAAGAAGAAGAAGAAGAAAAACACAGAGCATAAACTGATGAAAAACTTCTTCTCTACTTCGAAATCAAATATTTCTTCATCTAATTTTAGTAGTAGATGTATATTTACTAGTTTTAAATAACTTAGCCACTATTCCGAATTTAATTTTCATTTATTTTAGTACAGACGAACAAGGTACAACTCGTAAATAAAGCTGTATAAACTCTATCGGTGTATTGTGCTATTCATTTTGGATGGTTGCCATTTTGTTTTGAAAAATTAGAGAGGCTAGAGCCGAAACGACAGTCCTTGGTGCCGAGCCAAGAACCGCAACTATTCGACACTTTGACTGGGTACCGCCGATAAAGTTCTCGCATGCGAGAGGTATGTTGTAAATGAAATTTCAATAAAATTGTACAGTTTCTGATTGATTAACTTTTTACACAAATACAGACATTGAAGGACGCATTTACTCCATAGACAATACTGTCAAAGTTTCTAACTGTTATAAATATTGTTTGCATCATACTTATGGATACATCATACATATGGATCGTAATTCTAAAGAAATCTAAGTTTTTGGCGAATGGTCAGAACTTGGTCATTTACAAATTCTCACTTCGCTCGTTGCAACCCTTAGCTTCGGAATCTGTCTTCAATTGTCAATGTCTGTCAGGGAGCACCTGGACACCAACTTGGGCCATTTGACTCGGCTCAACGACGAGCTGTGAGAATTGTTGACGATCACAAGCTCACAAACGGTATCGAACCGTTAAGTTTAAGGAGAGACGTCGCCTCCCTGCGTGTGTTCTACCGTTTGTACAATGCGTTATATTCCGAGGAATTGTTCAACCTTATTCATGTGGCCACTTTTCACCATCGTACCGCTCCTCATCGGATGAGAATTCATCCTCACACACTGGAACCGAAATGGTCTCGGACGGTCCGGTTTCAGAAGGGTTTCCTCCCACGCACACTTCTGTTGTGGAATTAACTTCCTGCTGGGGTTTTTCCTGGGGGTTACAATATGGCATTCTTCAAGGGGAACGTATATAGGATATTGAAGGGTCGGCAACGCGCATGTGACACCTCTGATGTGGCAAGCGTCCATAGGCTGCGGTGACTGCTTAACATCAGGCGACCCGCATGTTTGTTTGCCAACATCGTAGTATAAAAAAATAATATATGAGTGCATATCAGCAGATGCACATAAATTTTGCTCTCATTATAGTCTTATCGTTATTGCTTCTTTCGACCATATTACACAATCTCATAAAATTAACTATACCCTGTTATTTATACAAATAACATCATACAGGTGGCGTTATTTTATCTAATTACTACATAGATTTTGATCAACTTTCTTAGTTGTACTTCTAAGACATTTGACACTGATTTAAAAAATACTACGATATCTTCATTTAACATAAGGTTATTAAAGAACCTACGACTTTTATACGTGCCTATGCACTGTGCAATCAGTGATGGGCGTTGTCTTGCTGTGGAAAATGGGCAAGCGATGTTGCGTGCATGTACAGGAGAGAGGAAGTAAACAGATAATATTGTTTACAAACAAATTTTGTTAGCGAAGTATATTTTATAGTCATTTTTTAAATATCTTACCGCTGAACAGAAGATATATTATGTTGTTAATATAATAAACAACGCAGACGAAGACGCGTGTATCAGCTAGTAGTATCTGTAGTAGCTTAATAAAAGTATATTAGTTCCCTTGGTTTCTCGTACTATGCAAGATACATCTAGCAGTGTATACTTCATGTAATTTAACATAACATTTATAACATTACATAACTTAACATAACATATAAATTTAATTAACACAGAAAACAAAACCGAACCTGTAAATGTTACATTCCTGCCTGTAATTCTCAGTAAAGCGATATTTGCAAAGTGTAGTAATAACGAACGAATACGTAACGTTAATTGAACGAAAACAAACTAACAACAAAATAAACCTGTAGTCCGGTCTTTTTTTTTCGAACTGACTACGCTATTGACCCTGCAGGGTCTTAACAGCTTCACCGGGCTACTAAGGCGAGCGCTTAAGGCACTCAGCCGATTTTATTTTGACAACTAGCTCAAGGGTGCACGGCACACCTCGGCTTTGGCTGTTGCCTGATACATGCAATTTGCGATCTATCTGAGCTAACCTAAGCTAAGCTAACTATTCATACATATATGAGTTGTTGAAACATATATGTGTACCAAGCATACATACCTCAACAACTCTTATATATATTTCGTATCGGATAACCCTTCCACTTGCATGTGTAAGCGTGTATGCGTGCACGTGTGTGGAGGTGATATGTGTAATGTTGTCGCAGTGATGTAAGATTTTGTGTCACTGTATCGCGCGAGCAACGTACTCAAGGGCTCCACGCCGAGGGAACGGACCTAGGCTTGAGCCGTTGCCGAGGGGGGCCTAGTCTGGTTGGTAGTCCGGTGAAGCTGTTAAGACCTTGCTTAGTCAATAGCGTAGTCAGTTTGAAAAAAAGAAAAAAATCAGTAAGATAAAAATAATGAAGTAACCATATAGTGTTTATAAGTAATGTTGTATGGGTAAAATACGCTGACCATGAAATCATCCGACCCTTAGGTCTTTAATTGCGTCACACGCCCATCGTAATGACTCCAAACGTGCAAATATGTAGACCCTACTAAAAACCTATGGAATGTATAATTTGTTAGCACCCACTTCCGGTGCCGCTGCATCACATTCAAGAGACGAGACTACAACACGACCGGAACATTGATATTAGCGCCACCATATTATAAATATATATCTACACTAGCGCCAACATATTAGAGATACACATTGATACTAGCGCCACCATATTAAAGATACATAATTCGGCCATGAAAGGCTAGATGTCGCTGATCTACATGTCGACATAGATTAGTCAACACATTTGAGATACATAAATAAGGATAATTATATAAAATTGTTCTATAGCTTAAATAACATTAATTTGTTCATACTTTATTATTTATGTGTTACTTAAACTATTTTGCGGAATTATGTATAAATAGTAATCGCTTTGACTTATATAGATGGGCCTTTAAAAGGCAAGATGTCTGTGATATCTAGACATTCTTCTTATATAACAAGTATTGTAAGGCGAAGCTCTGGCCAAATAAATAGTGACAGTATCTACGGAATATTTATTGCCATTCCTGACTGCATCGACACTATACGTGATTAATGTAATAAAATATAAACATTTTTTCCAAAATTATTTTTACTATAATAACACTCAATACCCTTATGAGTAACATTTTAAAAACATATAGAACTAAATTAATAGAACATAATGAAAAACTTAGAACATTATAAAAGTATCAGTAAACATAATTTAACTTCACTTAAATATAATCCACAGTTAATCTTTGATTTAAAATACAAAAAGGAGTTTTGAGCACTCGAGAATCAAGCAAAAATGAACTATAACACCCACTATTTGAATGACTAGTAACTTTCGATTCGAATCCACTTATGAACCAATTTATTCAAAATTATTCTTGCCTTTTTCATTTCCCCACAGAAAGGAACCTTTTACGACATATCCGGGAGAGTTTTGCAATAAAAGTCGAATTACTGTTCGAGTTATGCATCAAAAAAGTTTTGGGTTCGCGAGTTACAAATTGAATAAAATTAAGGTTACTAGAACATTTTGCTTGTCCACAATAACATGTGAGAAGTTTTGAAATCTAACAACAAATATAAGCACAGATAGAAAACGTTCTAACGTCGATCAACAATGAAATGTCATCAAAATCAACCGGTAAAAATCTAGATGTACTTACGTCGTTTCGATTTACGTCGTTTCAAGTTACGTCGAACATTGTTTTGACATTATTCCTCAAGCATACGTCAATTGTTTCGATTTCCGGCATAGGAGAATTCACTTGTCGCGGGGATTACTTAATTGATTTTGTTCAGTTACTTCATGGACAACGGCAATCAAGACGTAATACATTAGTTTTTTTTACATCTTTGACAGTTTTTGCTTTTACATACATATTTAAGTGAATTTTAATCTAACTATGCCTAACGAAAAAATATATATCGACTTACGTCGTTTCGATTTACGTCGCATATTTCGAGAACCTAACATGCCGTAAGGGGAAGGACGACTGCCTACATTGTGTTTATAGTAGTATAGTAATTTTTATGGTGCTCTGGTAGCGTGGTATGGCCACGCTGAAACTATTACTGGTTTCAGCATGAATGGGTCGGCTCGCCCGGGGTAGTACCACCATGTAATAGAGAACCAACGTGAAGTAACACTGCTTGCATTGTTGCGTTTCGTTCGGTTAGTGAGAGCGCCGGAGGCCCACCTCATCTCCTCTCTCCTGCTCTCCCTCTCTCTCCCCTAATCCCTTCCCCCCAAAGGGTGGCAACGCACTTGCGACTCCTCTGGTGTTGTTAGTGTCCATGGACGGTGGTGATCACTTAACAGCTGGTGACCCACCTGTTCGTTTGCTACTTATGACATTAAAAAAAAGTAATCTTAGCAAAATATCAACAAAGTATGTTTGGTTTTAGAAAAATATACAACCTTCATATATTCAATAGCGACGAATGCTCGAAGAAAATTAAATAAGATATATTAGAAATATAGGATGAATTACTATTTCTGAAGTTATTCATCTCTTGGTGCGTTAGGGAAAAATGATAAGAGTAATTTTTTACGATGTACGCACACACCGTCACAAAAAACCGACACCTTGAAGTTATTACGATGCGCGCGCACAACGTAACAAAAAACTCTGAACACCCTGAAGCTAGCTATAGTCAACATTTTGTTTCTTTGTATTTGTTGTTTGTATTTCTTTGTATTAAAACTTTCAATGTATTTAATATCTTTTTTCTATTATTAATGGCGTTTTTTCTACAAACGTAGAATAAGGCGAAACATAAAATTTTTGAAAAGATTTTTATCTTGTTACGCCAAAGAAGTATAACTTCTAACGCGTGTACATAACTACGTACACACTTTTTTTGACCGTGTTTCTTGTTATTTGTTGAAAGTACAATTTATTGCAGTAAGTAGTTGTATCAAAATATTTTCTACATGTCTGTACATAATTTATAACGACAACATGATAAGTACATACATTTTCTTTAACTACAACTAACAATCAGAATAAAAAAATTAGGAAATTGTTACGAAATACTACTATCGAATCTATGAAAACCTCGACGAAATCCAGACAAGACAAATATCAAACAGAAAAACCCGCGCCATTATCTAACTCTATCTAACATTATCTCCCCATAGAAGTTCGGTGCTACGTCGTTCCCTGAACTGCGCTACGACCTGAACAATAGCGGTAATAATTGCGGCGCATATTTTCCAGAGCAGTGCATCTAAATCACTGCTATTACCAGTATCTTAATTGTTATTACAGATACATATATATTTATAAATATACATTGGAGTGTCCGTTATTTACCAAGCTGGCTGTTTTGACTTGGGTATCGTTCAAATCGTCAGCTTATATAGCCTAAAAACATTTAAAAAAGGAAAAAATCCGAATCAATTTAACCGTGCCTAAATGACAATACTTTTTCCATGCATTCAACATTTTTTTCCCTTTTTAGAAAATAATTTTAATTTTTTTTTTAATAATTGCACGGCAAAATGACTTCACCGTGCTTGATGGTAAGCACAATACAATCCAAAACAATGGCGACCACCGAGTGACACACTATCCATCGCCGGTCGCCGCTGTCATGCCGGCCTGCGATAAGCTGGCTATCCTGATCCCGAAACGCGACCCGCAAAAGCAAATCACTATGACGGGCTTTTTCGCCATATACGTGGTGGTTGCGACCCAGTCAGGCTGTAAAACCCTACCACCCCACTTTCACCATTGCCTCTTACGTTATTCAGCAGGGTGAACCACGTGCAGGTGAGGTTGGCTTGGATGTCTCAAGTCTTAGATGTTATTTGACACCCCATAAAAAATGATTCTTGCTTATTGTATTGAATAATTTACCAAATATTATTAATTCCCCATCTACTATAATCCCTTCGCATGGAGGAATTTTGATGTGAAATTTTAATTTATGTATTTTGATAAACGGTATCTGATTTTTAAATGTTTATAGTCTATACACTAATTACTTGAATAATACCCAAGTCAAAAATTCTAAATTGGTAAATAACCGACAATGTACATAGCCCACGTGAGTATATAACCAAACTTTAATTCAACGTCAATGAAATGTCTCAAACATATTATTTATTATATATTGCCTACCCGCGTCACCGGGTAATAAAAGAGAGAGAATCCGAAATTCTATTCCATATCACATCTAAGCTGTACTTATATATATTTGTAATCGAAGTAATAAAAGGAGCAAAATAGCATTGTAGGTGGTACAGCTACGCTGAAGCTATTACTGTTTTCAGCATGAATGGGTCGGCTCGCCCGGAGTACTTTAAACCCTCTCACAGAAACACCGACGTGAAGTAATAGTGCTTGCATTGTTGTTTCGTTCGGTCAGCGAGAGCGCCGGATACAAACATCCCCCCCTTCCTCCAGCTCCACCCAGTGTTGCTAGTGTCTATGGTCGGCGATATAAAAAAAGCATTACAATTTTTCATAAAAACCTCCTTTACATAGTCACTATAACACATATAGATAACCTAAAAAAATATTCAAAACTAGCTGATATCCGCGACTTTGTTCGAATCACTTATTATCATAACAATTTGATTAATGTAAAAAGAAAAAAGCATATGTACCACACCAAATGGTGTGCATGCAAATGCCCCACTTCTTCACAGAAAGACAACATGCTAAACGCGTAATGCTTTTAAGAAGTGGTTTCTTAAAACGTCTATCGTGATATTTCTATTTTTAAATAAAGACCAAGTGTCTAAGAAGTCGATGTAAAGGATTCAATATCTTTCCTGTAGCTTTTGAGTGATGCGTTCACAACAAAAAGAACTCTATTATTTTGTTTATCATTACATAGTATAAAACAAAGTCCCCACCGCGTCTGTCTGTCTGTCTGTTCGCGATATACTCAAAAACTACAGAACGTATTTTAATGCGGTTTTCACCAGTAGATAAAGTGATTGATGGTGAAGATTTTGGTATATAATTTGTTCAGGATTTTTTTAATATCAAGGCGGGCCAACGTCTTCCGGGCCCGCTAGTATAGAATAAATTAAATGTTGATTTCAGGAAAGAATTATAAAATAGACTATCAGAAAAATACGGCATTATCTTTTACTTTATTGACAATTAATCACGTAGGATTTTTACAATGTTTCGCAAAAGTATCAGCAGATAAATATGAAAAAAATATATGAATTTATTTCGTTGGATGACTTTTATTATTTCACGCTACTCTTTTCAACCTAAGTAACTAAGGCCAGACAGTTATATAGTTTTGATTATATGATAAAAGATAAAGTAATACAAAAGTTAAGAAATATAACAGAGGTAACTTAAAATCAATGAAAGATGTGTCAAAAGTAGACCAGAAAAAAAGTATTTTCCTAAAAAACTTACATTTGCAACATTTACACATTTGAATACAAAACAATGACGTCAACACTACAGAAATATAAATATTCGTACAAAGTTAATACCAAACTACAAGCCTGATACAGTTAGAACGATACGGACTATTAAACCGTCTGAAACGGCTATATACCGTCGAACCGAGCCTAATTACCAACGAGCCTCAAACAACTTCACCTAAATAGTTGGTTGGAAGCAGCCGCCTCCGAACGCCACTCGCGCATCAACTTTTAATTACAGCCGTACGTTCACGAAAATGATTGTAATTACCACACACATACAAGTACAGTCCGCGTCATAGTTTTTGGGCGCTCTGAACATAGCTTTAGGTTAAGTCTTGCACATAGTACAGTCACGAGGTTAATAGAAAATTTAACATTTACATTTATAAATCTTTTAGCGAACCTGATATTATACATACCTAATATTAGTTTTTAATTCTCTTTTAAAAGTCGAAAGGCTACTATAGAGTGGATCAATACGTGAACGATGGTGACGTCTGGAATTGACTCCTCTCTGTGCATCCACTAAAAACGGTATTGTAACGTATAATGTATTTGAAATATATATATATATGTTAAAAAGATGTACCCAATTGAGTTTCTTGCCGGTTCTTGTCGGTGACTGGGTTGTTTTCCGAACCGGTGGTAGTTTTGACGTTCATAAGCGCCTTATTAGGGCCTAAACTGAATAAAGTATTTTTGATTTGATTTGATTTGAATTAATTATGATTCAGGTTGATGTTTATTACGTTAAGTATCTACTTCAGAGTGGTTAAAAAGTTTGACGCAGACTATAACTATATATTTGTGTTAGAATAATATAAACCAAACTAGTTAAGAATGTCAAATTTATGATGGTGTCAGGTGGCGCCACTTTACTATGTAATAGAAACTTTGCATTTTGGCCGCTTTACCATTCAATGTAGATGTCACTTTCCTTTATGTTCACCACTTCACACTGTGTCATTGTGCTCTTATTAAATCTATTTATTTTGCTACAATCGTGCGTTATTTTTCCCAAAACCCATCAGGTTATGGGCCCAGCACGCTTCCACTGAGCTTAAACAGCACGCTAGAGCCTAATAATATCAACTTTGACATTCATATTACATATAATATATCAGTAACATTTCGTCATGAATTATCTACGATAAATTAGGTCCATGGGCCACAAGAGGTCAATAAATTTTACAAACAAGTAGCACAATATTAACTAATCCGCCTAATCATACATTTTTTTATTATTATTGTTCATATTTAATAAATATAATGTAATTGGTTATTTTATCAACTAAGAGATAAAAGATCTTTAGTATTTATTGGTGGTGGGGTCAATGACTTTAAACTCAAAGCTCAAACAAAACGGAAATTACAGTAAATCAAGTAGAAAATATAATAACATATATAATAATATAATACTTAACTAGCGGGAACGGCAGACGTTGTCCCGCCCTAATTGTAAAAAAATCCTTGACAAATTATATACTAAAACTTTCCTCAAGAATCACTTTATCCACTGGTAAACCGCGTAGAAATCAGTTCAGTAGTTTTTGAGTTTATCGCGAACAGACAGACAGACAGACGCGGTTGGGGAGTTTGTATGTATGTAATGAAACTCAAACTTTATTATTGTTCTCTAATTTTACTAATTAAGATGAGATATGTTTATCAAAAGTGATTAATATGAAACATAGGTAAATACTGTTTACATTAATTAATTTCGAACAAAACTGTATATATCGAAATTCTCAGAATATTGTCGAGTAAATTTCATGAAGTTCCTAACATTACTCACTCTCTCAGTATTCTAAGGTTTGATCCCATAATGTGTTGACAGTAAACTTATCTAAGTTCATTGTGTACCAATAATCTTACTAGGCTAGGTATACTGATAAAGGTCTCGGAACACCGGCGATCCATACTATAATCGTAAATGTATCAAAACATGCCAAAAATGTTTTATGTAATGGAAATACAGTTAATTTGAGGCTGATTCACTTCAAAACTTCTCAACGTATCGGTAACAGGTTTATGACAACTGTACGAAGAATTTTCCGTAGATAATTCTAAACTACTTAGTTTTTGGATTCGATTTGACTTTTTACCTTTTGTTTAATGCTTAACGAAGTGGGTGCTAGTTACCTAGTGTCTCCATAAATTAAAATGAAACAATGCCCATTAGCTCGTTCCGTCACCGACCAACACTATAACGTGCTTACATCATTGATATATAAAAACCCAAAACGCACAGTCTTGAATAAAAGTAGTCCGGTGAAGCTGTCTATAGCTAGGTCAATAGCGTAGTCAGTTCGAAAAAATAACAAAGAATAAAAGTAACGCTGAAAACCGTCCCCAAAAACTCACCGATATACCTAATTAGTTATAGTTATAATATAAACTTATGATTTTGCAAAATCAACCTTACGCGAATTATTTAAAGTTCTTTTTACAAAGCAGTGTACACAAAGTCCAAAGA
Source organism: Antheraea pernyi (assembly GCA_015888305.1). Taxonomy (NCBI): domain Eukaryota; kingdom Metazoa; phylum Arthropoda; class Insecta; order Lepidoptera; family Saturniidae; genus Antheraea; species Antheraea pernyi. The sequence continues at coordinate 25,276 of MU159962.1, forward strand.
CGCGAGTGACGAGAGACTATTTGAAATGAGCTCAGAATTCTCAATTGTGCACTCGTTTTATGCAGACGGGATTGAGACGTAGACTGTGCATCTTCGGTATTTATATATCAATGGCTTACATTAATGCTATACTACTAGATCCACATAGACAGTTATATCTATATATTAATACGTGAAGCCTAAACTTTGTATCCCTTTTTAACGGAATTGCGCGACCGGATGAACGTGAAATTTGGCATAGTTAAAGTTTATATGGAGGAGAAGTACAGAAAGCTATTTATTTTGTATAAAATGCATTAGAAGTATATTAAATTAATTAAAATATGCATTACTCACACTAATGCTTCAATTTTACACAACATATACACACATGTAAATTAAAAAAAACAATTTGACATCCGTCAATAAAGAACTTCAAAAAAGTTTGCGAAAGAGGTTGCAATGCTCAACTGTATGTATTATTTTACTCTTACGTTCCAATTACCCTTTTTCATTCTACATTCAACAATGATATGAACCCTAATAAAATTCAAACTTAAAAAAATCAATGAACTATGGTCGAATGTCGACTTCTGGGCGCCCACTAGTATACATAGTTATACATACCCACAAATATATGTTGTTTACGTGAGCACAGTACTGACCGACGTGTTTTTTTTTTCGTGCCTAAAATATTCATAGTACACGGTATAGTAGGTCGAGACATTAGATCGACCCTCCCTCCCGTTACCACATTTGGTTTTGCAAATTACGTTTTCACCTAAAAAGAAAGAGAGAAATAGTTTTTATTATTATTGGAGCCGAATATTGGACAATTAAATAACTAAAATATATCTGAGTAAGCTATTTTACTTTGTTAAATTTCTCTAGTAAAAATAATTTCATACGAAGTGAGGAAATATAAAATTAAAATCAGAGTCCAGAATATTTTCTTAACAGACTGCATTTGCTAATTAAAAGCTCTATGGTATGTTTGGCGCGTTCGATTTATTTGTTTGCATTTTAATTAGTTCAAGTTACTCCCATCTGCTTTCGTTTCTCTTGCTTAATTATAAATACTGAACAAGCTACCCGCTAAATATGTTTACTATTCATTTATTGAAAAAAAATGTATTCGTCTTATCAAATTTAATTTCCAATATTCACAGCACATGTTATAGAATAAATCCGAAACTAAGATATTTCAAATTCCGTTTGGTCTGGAATTAATACGCGACAAACTTACGTTTACTGATCCGATTTTGAAAATTCTTTCACTTTTACAAAAATATAATATTATCCCTGAGCGCTAGACTACTTTTTATTTTGGTAAATATACCGCGCGACTGGTTAGTCCGTCGCAATATTTACACAGGTTATTCAATACTCGCTTCTCGTTCTAGATCAATTAAAAGAATAGGTGCTCAATATTTGAATTTGAAATCTAGAGAAACACAAAAATTATATTGAACCCATTATGTGGCTTTGTTTAAGTACGCGTCATGACGGTGTCACTGTCCGTCGGATCGTGTTCGTGAAACGTGAAAGAACGAACAACAAAGGATAATTTTTAGAGATGTCCCGATTATGAGTTTAGCCGAGTAGCCGATGTTTTGTAAAAGAAATATTGTTATGCCTCAGATATTTCTTTACATAACAATATTTCTTATATCTATATAATAATTTCTTTTCTTCTTTCTTATTCTTATATCTTATATAATTTTTGTGTTTCTCTAGATTTCAATTTCAAATATTAAGCACCTATTTTTTAAATTGATTTAGAACGAGAAGCGACTATTGAATAACCTGTGTAAATATTGCGACGGACTAACCAGTCGCGCGGTATATTTACCAAAATAAAAAGTAGTCTAGCGCTCAGGGATAATATTATATTTTTGTAAAAGTGAAAGAATTTATTTACCTGTGTAAATATTGCGACGGAGTAACCAGTCGCGCGGTATATTTACCAAAATAAAAAGTAGTCTATAGCGCTCAGGCAATAACAGTAATATATTATTGGTCATTAAAGTCAAAGAATTAATAATTTTTGAAAGTGGAAAAAAGAGGCCAGTGTCGGTTTATTATCCAAGGTTATAAACTCCGGGTTTCCCCGTTGCAGGTTACGGCACCGGTCATTGCACGTAGGTTTATTTCGTTTATATCCATATTTTGGAAGTCTTACAACAAAATTTTACTAAGGTTCTCTTTGTTGTTTATTGGTATTTGTCTTATATTATTATTTTATATGTTAAATGTGAGCATGAACTATTATATCCTAGAGTGCTGATAGTGTTTAACCTATCACCTGGTATATTTTCAATAATTAATCACAATAAATGTAATAGATTTCATCAAAAATTATATAATATGACGTGAGCTGCTTGAACGGTTTGAAATAGAGAAATAAAATCTATAGCAAAATGATCATTACTTTTAGCTTTAATAAAAAATCGACGACACCGTATATAATATATTCTATATATTATAAATGATGCAGGCGAAATCAAGTCTATCAGATAATATAAAATATACTACAAGGAATAGCTCAGAAGCGAATTAAGGTCCATAAATCACTGGTTTTTTTAAAAAATTATAATAACCTAACAGCACTTAATTTCTTTTTAAGTTTGTATATATAAAAACCTTATTACTATAAAATTCATCCATCAAAATCTTTCAGCTAGTATAACGTAGAGAGGTCAGCTTCCATACTTTCAGTTTTATAAATATTTTATATCCGATGAAATAATGTAATTATAATATGATTCTTGGTTCAATAAACTAGATGAACTTTCACGTAAGTAATATAACGTATACGTTTGATCCTTCATGCAGTACGTAATAAATTTTTCTTTTATCAGTCTACATCGCATCATCTTTGTGAAACACCCCACTAAATGTTATGTATTGCCGTATTTAAAATTCTACCTGAGTTTTGCAAAAAAGCTTCGAGACATCAAACAAACAGTAAATTATCCTAATTCAATAATGCCCCAGGTGGAGGACATCACGGGCCGCAGAGGGTCCTAAGCCCGTCTAATTCGATAATAAAAGGTTTGTAATGTTTTCTCATTACCTTCGAGATTATAATATAAAGTTACTTACTAACAGATACCTTATTTGTAGTCAATGAGAAACGTCAGTTATTATATTCATATGTATTAGAAATGGTAAACACTCATAGCTATCGTTATCAATATGCGAAATTAATTATTTTTTTCGGAAGAATGATTTTATTTTTAGTTATTCAGGTAGGTGTTTTTTTATTTTTGTATAGTTTTCTATGTTGCTAACTATGCCTCCAGCTCCACACACCTTTATGGCATTTGTTGTATTCTTATTATTTAAAAAAAACACTGCGTGTAATAAAATATTTTTTTTTTTCGAAATAACTACGCTATTGTCCTATCCAGCTTCACCGGACTACTTACAATGTGTACATGTTGTACAAAGAAAGTGCAACTTCTTATATATTAAATTATATATATGAGAATGTCCTTATACAGTAAAACCTCGTTAAGTCGAACCTCGATAAGTTGAAAACCTCCAAATCTCGAAAAATCTTTTATTCCCTTCCTTTCAAACACCAAAACCTCTATTACTCGAAATGTCGACCCTCTATTAGTCGAAATAATCAGTGAGTCCCTCCAAGCCATTTTGGTACATATTTTCCTTCCGTAGCTCGAAAATTTTAATTTTACCTCTGCATCTCGAACATATACACTCATCAAAAAAGTCTAAGCAACATGTACGAATTTAAATTTTAGGATGGTTCTTCACATTATAACGTTGTATTTTATTTTTAAAATAAGATCTTTAGGGTTCTATGATGTAAAAATAAAAGCTGTTGTCTTTATAAGTTCTTTTAATAACAGAAATGAACAATATTAGAATATACTGTAGAAACTAAGATACATAAGAAACTAAACTTTTTTCTTACAAACTGAAATTTCTAAAGAAAATGTATGTATTGTGAAAGAATAGAACAATTTAATACAAAGTATGGTCTTGCGGTTGCAACGGAGAACATCCGGGTATTGCCCTGGCCTGCACAATCGCCAGATCTCAACCTCATTGAGCACGCATGGGATATGCTCCAGAGACGTGTTTTGAAGGACTTGGACGGAACGACAACAACCCAACAGCTGAAGGATTTGCTACAATTCCATTGGGAGCGAATACCGCAAGACCATACTTTGTATTAAATTGTTCTATTCTTTCACAATACATACATTTTCTTTAGAAATTTCAGTTTGTAAGAAAAAAGTTTAGTTTCTTATGTATCTTAGTTTCTACAGTATATTCTAATATTGTTCATTTCTGTTATTAAAAGAACTTATAAAGACAACAGCTTTTATTTTTACATCATAGAACCCTAAAGATATTATTTTAAAAATAAAATACAACGTTATAATGTGAAGAACCATCCTAAAATTTAAATTAGTACATGTTGCTTAGACTTTTTTGATGAGTGTATTTTAGTAGTTTTTATCGCATTGAAGTGGCTGTGAGAAGTGAACATATTCTTCAGGCAGTTAGTTTTCTTTTTAATGAAAGCTCAAAAAAACATAAATTTGAAGTTAAATCCTTTTTTGTTTAAAGAAGCAATTTGTCAAAAATAGGGTCGCAAATAATGAGTTATTAACACTAAACGTTTATTTTAACAAATTCGTTTGTAAGATTGATTACTTCCCGCTTGCAACATCCCTACAGCTCTTTGCATTTCATCTGCCATCAAATGACGTCGCTTCATGACGTAAAGAATATCTAACAATTCAATTTTGTCGCTAACTTTATTTAAATGGTAGGTAAAATTATAAAATCAAGACTAAACGTAACAATTAAAACGCACTTAAATTCAAACAAATTCGCAGTCATTTGAATTTTATGAAAAAACAAAACATAATCAATTTTTTTTTCAGCGAGAGTTTGAATAATTTTATTTGTAAACTGTTGTACAAATTGATGTGTATTGCAGTAGAACCAAACTACTTCTGACAATATTTCACTCGACAGCAAATGACTTGCTTCGCTAAAGTTCAAATCAAAAATAATAAAATTAAGTACCTGACACCAAGCAAGCAAACACGTGTTAACGTGACTCATCAATTCGTGGTGATTCTATTCATTGTATACTTCTAAATTGCTTTCTAAGAAACAATGGTCTACTTACACTGTCGGCGAATTCTTAAAGTCGGTAACTTATTTTTCTTCGAACTATAGATGTAATAAGTCTCAAATAATCAAGGACCATTGTTTCTTAGAAAGCAATTTAGAAGTATACAATGAATAGAATCACCACGAATTGATGAGTCACGTTAACACGTGTTTGCTTGCTTGGTGTCAGGTACTTAATTTTATTATTTTTGATTTGAACTTTAGCGAAGCAAGTCATTTGCTGTCGAGTGAAATATTGTCAGAAGTAGTTTGGTTCTACTGCAATACACATCAATTTGTACAACAGTTTACAAATAAAATTATTCAAACTCTCGCTGAAAATATAGAAGTGCTCAAAGCTGTCGAAAGAAGAAAGATGTTGCTGAAAATTTTGGCCTGCCAATGAGTACTCTATCAACAATAATAAAAAAAATTATCAGACATCATGAGGAAAATACAAAATGGTCAAAGTTTGTCCATCAAAAGACGACGAATTGCAGAATTTTCGGGCTTGTAAGAGTGCTTACTTAAATGGTTTGAGCAGTATTGGAGCCAAAATATCCGTGTTAGTGGACCGGTGTTACAAGAAAAAGCCGAAATATACTCTAAATCATTGGGACTCGCTAATTTCAGGGCCCGTAATGGTTGGCTAGAATAGTTCAAAAGACAACATGAACTTGTTTTAAAAAAAGTTTGTGGGGAAAGTGCAAGTGTCAAAAAAAGTATTCTATTATAGATGTATTGCATAGAGAATGGCTGATAAAGCTTGGCGAAATGTATCTGCAACTACTATAAAATTCTTCACTAACTCAAAATTTATAAGAATGAATCTCAACTTCTTTATGTGGAAACAAAATCCGCCTAAGTCAAAATTCTCTATAAGTCGAAAACTCTATAACTCGAAATTTTTGGCGCCTCCCTTGATGTTCGACTTATAGAGGTTTTACTATACTACACGATGTCCCGTAATATAAATAGTTAACTATAAATTTACTCATTTCAATTTACTACTAGACCCAATTTGACACTTATACTTATACAAAAATATATAGCTACCTTACATTTAACGACGTGTAATGCAAATTTCTCACTTCAATATTTCCAAATATCAATATCCATGACATAACATGAGAAATTGATACACTGCAGTACTACCTAGTAGTGTAATGGTAAGTTACAATAAAAAGGAATAGCATAAAAATGTAATAAAAAATCTTAGTTATACTAACTGTCGTAATAACTGTACTAACATTACATCCTGATAACGCCCACGAGACCCGTAACTGCTAATGGAGATGTCCAGGCAGATCTATCCATGATATATTTCAAACACGAGGCTATCTCAGAAACCAATCTTCGACACAATGTTTGATATATTAGACTAGCAATCACACGACATTATGTATTCAGTAAGTAATCTTATATACCACACAGAAAATGTAAATAAAAAAAAAATCCAAAAAAAAATAAACCGCCTTCGATGTGAAACACAAATAAGGCACTAAAAAGCGAAAAATAACTGAATTATTAAATTAACCAAATTAAATAAAAAATATTGATAATCGCGCTACCGAATAATATATTTGAAGTCGATGCCAACCTAAATTCATATCATCTACATACAAAGTTTTGGTCCACTCTCGTGTCCCATGATGTATATCTGTATAGTATATATATTTTATTACCTACAACAGATTTGAAATTTAGGTTGGCATCGACTTCTAATATATTATTCGGTAGCGCGATTATCAATATTTTTTATTTATTTTGGTTAATTTAATAACTCAGTTATTTTTCGCTTTTTAGTGCCTTATTTGTGTTTCACATCGAAGGCGGTTTATTTTTTTTTGGAAAAAAAATTATTTCTTCATTTTTAGTGTCCATAAATATATCTGGTTTCTAATGGGTATAATAAATCGGTTCCAATTTCACGAAAATACGTAAATATGAATGGATGAAAATCAAATAAACGATTTTTCACCCCCTTAGTGGTTAAATATTTTCTTCAAATTTATATGGGACCACCTCTGAATATAATCGATTCAAATAAAAAAAGAATCATTAAAATCGGTTCATAATTGACGGAGATATCGATTAACATACATTAAAAAAAAATACACACAACCGAACGTAGTAACCTCCTCCTTTTTCGAAGTCGGTTAAAAATAGGATGAATAGTTATAAGACTACTTCCTACAAACATATTAACAAACTAGCTGTGCCCGCGGCTACGTCCACGTGGATCCTAATGTAAAAAACAGGTACTAACAAAATTATCCGAATGAATTAAGTCCATTTACTTATCTACTTTTATCTCGTATTTAAGCCGCGTCGTCATTGAGATTGCAATATTTTTTGATAGAGTGTCACAAGTGTTCGAAATATTATCTAATACTTACGATAAAACGATCAAAGTAATAAATTACTCCCCTCGCAAATGAAAAGACAACATAAACAACATTTAGTGTGAATTCAACCTTAACACGTAATGAATAAAGTACGTTTTCCCGTTATTGTACGTGTTTGTGTGTGGCGAGTCCAAACATTTGTATCACAGGTTTAAAATCTGTAATTTTGTTCAAAATTTGATATTATTTGTTAGTTTAAAGCTTAAAATATAACTTGTTCAACATGTATTTAGGGAAAGTAAGATACTCCGGCCGTTAAATTGCTTTTTCGGGTATTATTTTTGCATCTTTTGAATACACTGCGGCATCTGAAACGGGCTTACATTGGCTGTGTTTCAAACAAACTATACAAAATAACAACAAATACAAAAAACAACAAAACAAAACACAAATACAACAAAAAATAATAATAAAAACACATTTCAAGTGAGCTCTTATTTACCGAGACGTATTTTTCGCGCCGACCCTTTATCTAGTTATTATTGATCGAAGTAAAATCAAGACTAAATGTTCCTCGAGAATATGCTTTATGATTTTCGGTGAGGTTTTATCGTGAACGCAGTAATTTAACAGCTATGCTTATTCAAACAGACAGACAGATAGACACATGCGTAAGTTATTCACGAAACCAACTAAGTGTTTGTTTGAGTGAGTCCCTGATTGTTTGATTTCACAATTGGAAACGATGGAAGTCGCTGTAATCGGGACTATACTTTTTTTAAATTTTTCCGTTAGGTAACCGATTTCCGATACACGAGTAAAATAAACGTCAATGTTTTTTTTTTATTTAACTAGCGGATACACGCAACTTTATCTGTGTTGTTATATATATATATTTTATGTCATAGGTGGCAAACGAACAGGTTGGTCACCTGGTGTTAAGTGATCACCACCGTCCATGGACACTAACAACACCAAAGGAGTCACAAGTGCGTTGTAACCCTTTGCGGGGAAGGGTTAGGGGAGGGAGAGGGAGAGAGGAGGGAAGGTGGGCCTCCGGCGCTCTCACTGACCGAACGAAACGCAACAATGCAAGCACTGTTACTTCACGTCAGTTTTCTATGAGAGGGTGGTACTACCCCGGACGAGCCGACCCATTCATGCTGAAACCAGTAATAGTTTCAGCGTGGCTCTACCACCGTAAAATATTAAATAGAAACATCCAGATAATTTTTCTATAGATAATGAGCAAATGTCTAAGAGGGAAATCTAAAAAAATCATCGAAATTACATCCAGGAGTTTTTGTGTGATGTGTGCATTACGACAGAACGCTTTCATCCTGTTTATATATAGAAAGCATCGTAGTCATGGTGTTAATGCATATATAGTCTTAAAGAAAGTAACAGTAAGATAAACCGTTATGAGAAATATTATTTTCTACGATTTCTCTGGAGAGCTATATATTCGCTTTTTGTTCTTTCATTAATCTTTCATATCACGTTATTCTCGAAATGTTTTACTTTGAATAGTTATCTATCCCGTACTCATATTTCATAGAACATTAGTTTTTAAAATATATTGTTTTCATGTATGTGAATGCTTTCTTAATATTGATACAAAGATATTTGGTGTAGAGTTTAAGTAAAGAAATAACTTTACAAACAATATATCTTCTTATCTATACATGAATTATATATATATATTGTACGTGTATAATGGAATAACGGCAGAATAGTTTTGGATCAATATTTCTAGTTTTACTACAAAGGCATTTGGTCCTTATCGAAAAAATATCACAATATCTTCATTTAATATCAATCTATAAAAATTTAAAGAAATTATCATCTTTATAAGCACTACAAAGGATTAAAGAGAATGTGTAAGCAAACTGATTTTTTTGCATTAAATTTTTTTTTGTTGTCATTCTGTAGCTAAAATACACAAATAGACGAAAATCGCCGGTATCGACAAAAAAATGGACGATTTTTACAAAGACGGAGGATTGAAAGGAACGGAAAATGATATGTGAAACATTTCTAAGAACAAATTGTTCATAGGAATGGTTTACGGTAAAGTTTCAAACTTTTGTACACTTCAGCAATCATACTGGTTCTAGGAAAATTTATGAATTAAGAAAATAATTACAACTTATTTTCTGAAATTTATATCTAAACGATACTATATGCGTAATGAGTATATTCGTTTAAGGTCTAAAAGCAGTTATTTTTGTATAAAAGTATTCTGTATAGTTTTTATTATTGCATGACTGTGCTGTTTTTTCTAACCTCATCTAAGTAGCTACCACTATTTAGTTGTGAGCCCCATTCCCTTTCTAGGTTTAGCGTGAGACATTGCTCAGACGAAAACCTACAAAATAAAAAAAATCGGTTTCTAACTTTTTTTTATTGTAGCACGGCGAAATGGCTGCACTATGCCTGATGGTAAGCACAGTACAATCCAAAAACAACGGCGACCACCGAGTGACATACTATTGATCGCCGGTCGCCACTATCATGCCGGCCTGCAAAAAGCTGGATATCCACAGGCGGATCCCGAAACGCGACCCTCAGAAGCGAATCACTATTACGGGCTTTTTCGCCATATACATGGTGGTTGCGACCAAGTCAGGCTGTGAAACCCTACACATTGCTCAGACGTTAACAACTACAAAATAAAAAAAAAACTGTTACTAACTTCTTTTTTATTGTAGCACGGCAAAATGGCTGCACTATGCCTGATGGTAAGCACAGTACAATCCAAAAACAACGGCGACCACCGAGTGACACACTATTCATCGCCGGTCGCCACTATCATGCCGGCCTGCAAAAAGCTGGATATCCACAGGCGGATCCCGAAACGCGACCCTCAGAAGCGAATCACTATTACGGGCTTTTTCGCCATATACATGGTGGTTGCGACCAAGTCAGGCTGTGAAACCCTACACATTGCTCAGACGTTAACAACTACAAAATAAAAAAAAAACTGTTACTAACTTCTTTTTTATTGTAGCACGGCAAAATGGCTGCACTATGCCTGATGGTAAGCACAGTACAATCCAAAAACAACGGCGACCACCGAGTGACACACTATTCATCGCCGGTCGCCACTATCATACCCGCCTGCAAAAAGCTGGATATGCACAGGCTGATCCCGGAACCCCCCCCCCCCCCTTGGTTCAGTCGGCAACAGATAGTAAGATCCCTCCGCCGCCGCTCCACCATTGTTTTTTTTTTAAGAGGTTTACTCCTCATCACCTCAGCCTCTCTAAGGGTCCCTCCATGCCTAAACTAAGCTTAATCCTAACGCTACCTAACCTAGTCTTAACCCTATCCCTACCTATCCTAATACTAGCCCTATCTCTAACTAGCCTGCGGCCTGTGGCCCTTTTTATTCGCAGGAGAATCCTCTTGGATATCTGCACCTAGCTGGGCAGCACAGGTGAGAATGCATTTCTACTGACTAAACCCCCTCGGTGTTCTTGCACCATTTAGCCGGGCGGGCAAGAACGGCCTTTGCAGTACTCCTATCCGACCCGGCAGGTGTTGAGCCCTCATCAAGGCCCCGACTTGTGGTTTGGAGAGGGAAGACCTTGACCCTCTCTGACGAACTGATGGGAGGCGCACTGAACACTAATGCGCCTTAACCACGTGGGCCTGTGTTAGAGTTGACAGGGCGACAAACATGCCCGTGTCCATCGCCTACAGGCCTATGGCCCTGCGGTAAGTGATGATATAATTAGAATTCTGAACTGTCATAACTTAATATTATAAATGCGAATCTAAATTTGTTTCTACAAATTATATATATATATATATATATATATGTAGATACGTCACAAGCCGAATGCTTAGGCCGAACGCGCCTCTCTAACGCATTTTCCGCGCTCTCGCTAGCACGCTCGGCTTACGCGGGACGTGACAATGAGTCATGCTTTTTTATATATATATATATTACGTACAAATAAAATACTCTTGTAGAATTATTTCCTATTGTAACTTCAAACGAACATTATAATTCTTTACCTTCCGGAGTGTAACTTTATTAAGGTTAAACCAGGGCTCTCTGCCAATAATTTTTGTTTACGGTTTGCGGAAGTTAACAAAACATATACATATGCACGTTCCAAGTTATAAATAAAGCACCATAATCAGAAGTTATAAATCGCTGTATATTTTACATAGCTCGGATATTTGACGTTTTATATTTCCTAGTACTGTTCTTGATTTTGACCTTACATAGAATACTTAACTGTTTAATTAGCAAAGCTATAAAAATGCTTCTGCCTGGTTTAAACCAAATTTTATAGAATTATGAATGAGGGAAAGCATTTGAAGTGAAAAGTTCTTTATCAACGTGGAACGGCTCTTGTTAGGGGAAAAAAATTTGAGCGTCACCGATGACCTCGACATGCTCTTGACGTATTGCGCTTGCACCAGAATAGCGACGCGTAATATTGCGACCTGTGTACATGTAATATTGATGTTTGACATTGAACTTGTGTAGCCCATTATATGTTCGATTAAGTAATAAACTATATAAGAATGTATATAATTATCGCTCGGAATGTCAATAGACGTGAAAACCAGTCTATATATAGTCAATTTACAAATTTTGAAATATAAATAAAACAGCCTATAATCAATTTACAAATTTAAAAAAGAACAGTTATTCCATAGCTTTGAGTTTTCATTTCTGTCGGCAGTCCTTATGACTGCGTCAACTTTTTTTAATCACGTAATATTGCTTAAGCAATTATACGTATATATCTATACATATAATAAAAATGAAGTGTCTGTATGTAATATCAAAATAAAATTTTTGGACTGATTGGGTATGAAAGTATACACGCCTCTGATAACAAAAATGCAATTTTTAAAATTTTTGTCGGTTTGTCTGTCTCTCTGTCTGTTCCGGATAATCTTCGAAACAGCTGAACCGATTTTGACGGGAATTTCACTGTCATATAGAAAATATTACAAGGCGTTACTTAGACTACTTTAAATTAGACTATCTGTTAACCGCGGCTTCGTCTGCCATGCTATCTTCAAAATGGTTGGACCGATTTCCACGGGACTTTCACTGGCAGATAGCTGATCTTATAAAAAGTAATTTAAGCAATTTTAGTTTATACTAGCTGTTAACCGTAGTTTCGCCCGAACTGCTATCTTCAAAACGATTCGATCGATCTTCACATAACTTTCACTGGCAGATAGCTGATCTTATAAAAAGTAATTTAAGCAAGTTTAGTTTATACCTAGCTGTTACCAGTGGCTTCGCCCGCAGTGATATCTTCAAAACAATTCGATCGATCTTCACGGGACTTTCACTGGTAGATAGCGAACCTAATAAAAGTAATTGTGGTTATTCTATTTTAGACTAGCTGTTACCCGCGACTTTGTCTGCATGAAATTTAGCAAGACTTCTACTCATTCTTTATTTTTAATGAGAGAAATAATTATCGGCTTATAGTTTACAATTCGACATTATAATTATTAATAACATTAATGATATAAAGGTCTTCCTAATAAGATCTTAGATTATAAACGTATTACGTAAAGAGTTCCATAATACAATTTGTTGCGGAACAGACAAGGGTTTATTTTTTGTATAGTCACAAAATCTTAATTATAATAATGGCAATGTATATTAAATGTAATATAAATATAAATCTTTATAATAATATTTTAAGTTATTGTTTCAATAGTTCCTTATACAGTGTAAGTGAGCACTAAGGTAGTTATATGGTTGGTTATGGTTCCAAATGTGTTGCTGATGACAAACCTCATTTGGCACGCTCTTTATATTTATATATCTAATGTACACGTTACATGTTACTTTTAGTGGTGTACGCGTCGTACTTATAATTGTCTTTAAAGAGCGTTTCTGTAATTATACATAGTCTCACAATTCTATAATTCTTTAATACGATTTTAAAAAACGCGTGCGGAGCTGCGGTTACACCTAGTATACTATATAATTTAGTATACCTATCAATGTTTATATAGTCAGTAATGAAAATACCGATTCCCACTACGCTTAATAAGAAGGTCTGGTAGAGAATTATGGAACGAGTCTCCGATCAGTAGATTAAACTCCATGAGGATTAATTCGACGTTCAACATCAGGCGTAATAATAATTCACAATGTTTTTTTTTTCAAGGGAAAAAACAAAATATAATAACTACAAAATGGCATGAGCGATTCTGGATAAGAGTCATAAATGAAATATGCTTGAAAATCAATTCGTTCCCTCGACTTCGTTTAATTGTTTTTCAGTACAAGTCTCAAGTTATTTCTAGACCCAATTGCATTGTCATTTAGACTCAAATTAACAAAGAGAGAGTTACTATCGCATCTGTAATATCTGTATGAATATTTTAAATTCGCATTACGATTATGTAATAGACCAACTATTTGATATTATTTATTTTCGTTTTGTTTTTCTTGAAATAAAATTTGTAATATAAATTTGCGATATGCAGAAAGCGTATTATATATTTTATTCAATAGAAGAAGCATTCTTACGAAGTCTAAGACCCAAAAATAATACAAAAAAACTACGAAATAAATAATAAAAGCTATTTTAAATACAATTTTCACTATATCTTTACCTTCGTGTTCATTTATCATCAATGTTTTACTGTTGAAATCGAATGATATAAACCTGCAATAAAAAGTTCTCACTCAATTTCGCGTACGAAAAATAAGGCAGTAAACCGAGCCACCATTGCCTTATCAAATGTGGGGTCGTGCCCACATTTGACACATTCCATCCCGCCACACCGCGGTCAAATGGAGGTCACAAGATCTTATCGTTTAATTGATTAATACTATTAGCGGTATCTACTATTCGAATCTTTTATGGTATCACGTACAAAAGAACGTCCCAAGGATGATCAAAAAAAGTTCGCTGAATATCACTATGAAATACTCGAGTAAACTTAAAAAATGCTTTATAATTAATGTTACTTGGAGATCTTTAGGATCCTCGCTTTTTTAATAGCCTGAATTATAATCACGTGTATATTTGAATAAACCGGACTTCAGTTTTTGTAGGATTTCGAATTTAAAAAAAAACCTAGCTCATATTGTCCTTTGTTTGTATTTGTTATTATTTGTAGTCCTTTATTGTAATTTTATTGTCCATCTTCTTTCTGTTTAAAACGAATCCAACATAATAACTGAATGTCACTTGACATTATACGAGTGTGTACATTATAGTTCAAAAATATAATCACGGAGACTTCATCGACGTCAAATATCAAGGTGAAAATCATAGGAGACGTAATTATGTTTGAAAATAAAATTAATTTTCTTTAATATTATACTCCTAATGTAAGTTTTAGACGTGATTCGTAAAATTATTACAAAAAAAAAACAATTTTGTATACTAAAAATTCATTCCACAATTTTTAAATACACCAAGACGTTTCCAATAATCGGTAAAATAAACACATTTTAATGTGTAAAATATTTTCTTTTATATCAATAAACTGTATGCATTCCTTTTATCAAATTTTGTGATGGATAGTTTATCAAATTATCTTGATCGTGTATTTAAAAAGACTCAAATCATTTAAACTATTTAGTACTATATTTTGCTCGCAGCTTCGATCGCGTTAATATAGACTCTAACTATCCCTCGGGACCAGTGCTTTGTTCGAAATGGAAATCTTTTTCTATTTTTTTACTCTATTTCCTACGTCCCTTTCTGTATCCTTAACAACGTGTATACAAAATTCCACTATTATTGATTGAGCGATAAAGGCGTGAAAGCGTAACAGACAAACAGACTCACATTCTCATTTATGATAATAGTAACGTAACTTTTATCGATAAATATGTTATATAGTATAAATATATATTTACTATTTTAAAATACTATGAATATTCACTAGTTTCTGTTAATTAGTATATTTGGTATCATAAAATCATCATCCTCTTACCCTTATCCGACCTAAGTAGGGTCGGCACAATATGTTTTCCATTTCAACGCTCGTTATCTCAGTATTTATACCTTTTACACACATATCATTTTTCACACAGCCCATCCATACCTTTCTCGGTCTTCCTCTACTCTTATATCCATCGACCGTCATACTCAAAGCTTTTCTAGTTACATCGTCATCGTCTCTCCTCATGACATGCCCGTACCATGCTAACCTATTACTTCTTAACTTCTCTGTTACTGGTGCTATTTGGTATCAAAAAATATATATTCTTTTACTTTTTAAAGTTAGCTGACGCTACATTTTTGTTTAATTGTATACAGAATCTAATAAGATTTTAATTTATTTTATCTTTTAACACTTACCAATATTTTCCACGCCGCCTCGTAAGTATAATAATATCATTTAATTCAGACTCATCGTCCATATGGATGTCCATATTTGTGGGTCAGTTACTGGTTTGAAAAAATGGTATTAGTAATAATAATAAAATAGAAAAATAAATTATAAACAAAAACACAGAACACAGGATATAAGATTAAGTGATAGGTCCGAGTGGACCGTCCGGTGATTGTGGAAATTCACTGTACGACTGCATGTAGCCGTATCCAGCGAGCCAGCATCGGAGAGCCCCACCGGTCCACCAGCGCACGTAGTATGCTGTTGGGACTTAATACGTGAGAAAATAAGATTAATTAATAATTATTAAAAGTCATTGTTGTCATTGTTTACTACCAATCATTATTTCGATTTAGTAGAGCTTCATAGTATTAAATATAACAACGCCCGTTCATATTAACTTTCTTGTTGCATACTTTATTTAGAAACAACTAAGCAAAAGAACACGTAAATATGACTACAGTCTGTTATTAGTATTCGAAATGTTAAATTTAAGCTACTAAAGTACTGCGTTTCGCAGAAAATACAAAATAAACATCAAACCTGAACTGAAATCTTCCGAATATGCGTGCAACAAAACGATTTTCCCGTATTAGATATCCGTTTGCAAGCAAACTAGTACACACAAAACATGCAAATGGCTGCGAACAAAATCGCTACGACCATCTTCAAACACGGCATGTTGAAATAAGTATTTGTGTCTGAGCCCTTATAGGGATTTATAAAAGTGGGGTGTTTCTATCGTATCTGGGGATAATGATCCCAATCCGACCTTAAATCCGTACCGATCTTTTCAGTATGTCCTTATAGTGGCAATAGGGGTTCGTTGAACAAGAGAGGGTTGACGATATACGGTTTGTTTCAAAGCCGAAGTAACAGCACAGCAAACGAGTTAATGTGTTATTCTTGTTTAAAATATCACTACATATAAAACAAATCCTCCGCCGCGTCTGTCTCTCTGTCTGTCTGTTCGTGATATACTCAAAAACTATCGAACGGATTTTCATGCGGTTTCCATTAATAGACAGAGTGATTTACGGGGTAGGTTTAGGTACTTATATACTTTGTCAAGATTTTTTGGTAAATTGATTGAAATATAACGATAATTGTGTCGGAAAAAGCCAAGCCGCTTGGGAGCTTTCGTCGAAAACGCCAATATAAATAAATAATTATATTAAATTAAAAAATAATTAACTAACTAAAATTTGAGATATAATAAAAAAATGCATGGTGGAGTATTCTTATTTTATAAGCCATCAAAGAAGTCTGTAACGGCATATTTAAAGGATAACCCACTATACTCATTATATCTTCTAAAAAAATGATGATGTACAATTCGAAAGCTATTTATATGGATACAGTATCAATACTTATGAATTGAAATACGTTAATTAAGCATTTCGCGCACATTCTTATCGTTATGTTTATATATATAAATATATATAATCATATATCCGTGTGTATGTGACTGAACTCCTCTTAAACGGTTGGACCGATTTCGATAAAATTTGAGTGTTGCAGTGGATTCAAGAATGATTTAGATTCACAATTGGACCCGGTAGGTGGTGCTGCAATTTGATTATAGTATTTTTTTATTATCAGGACGGGCCTGCTACTTATTTATAAATCAATTTATTTTAGTAGTATCAACAGCAAACTTGGAAATGAGTAGACAGTATTTCATCCTTACTGCCTTTTAAATTGTATAGTATTACATGTACTTATTAGAATTTCCGTCAAACAAAATTCGATTTTCTATTAAAATTAACAATCAGTTCATAGAAACAATTGAATATAATTCTACTTTATAAGTTTTAAGGTTTGACTACCCTCTCACCTGATGTAAAACATCGATGTTTATTATATTAGATTATATTAAGCCTAACTAACTAACCTACTATAGCCATATGTGAAGGATTTTTTACTTGAGGATGGGTGCTAGCCAGGTCGTATTAGAAAAACCCCACAACAACAATTGGTTTCATCATTATATTTTTCTTTACCCACAGGTCTAGTTTGTTCCAGGGGTTCACGTTTATGCGGTTCAGTGTGCGATGAATCTGAAAAAACATGCAGTACGTATGAAACAACAAACCTATTTTTATGTGAACGACGACGCGATCGTCTTCTAATTATTACATAAAGCCTATTTCTTTGTATTGTGCCAGTCTAATAAAATAAATTAATTTACGATTGTAATTACGTTACCTTAATTTATTTATTTAAGGTCCACAAAACTGAGGTCGATAAATTGACATGAACCCTGCTAACAGCATTAAAACAAAGAAAAGTTAAACATAGAATTAAATTTTGAATCAAAGTAAATTAAACATTTTTAAGTTCGTAACATTTTTTTTAAAAGTAAAACTTCTATAATAAGTCATACTGGACGACAATGTAACAGATGTCCTTTACCGCAATACGGCGTCATGTTTCTGTACCATTCGGTTTTTAAATATTTTTGATTTTGTCAATAAATAGTTTATAAACAAATCAAACAAAAATTTTAGAGAGAGAAAACAATAAAAAATGCAAAATTTAATAATAATAAAAATCATACAATAGAATTAATTATGTATGCATATGGGCACGCGACCGTGCTGCCATCCGGTTTCAATGTAAGTAAGTAACAAATTAAATCAAAGCTATGGAGCTTTATTATCTGTACTGCCATCTATCAGCTAATTCGGAACTTAAATATTATTAGTAAGTCTTTGTTATAAAGTAAATAAAATATAGAAAAGTACGAACATATTACTATCTTACAACTCCAATAATTACTTCAATCGTGTGTGACGGTTATTTATTTAAAGAAAATTTCCATTACAAAAATTAGCGTAGAATTGGGATAGCTTTATTATGTGATACAGATAGGAACCCTCCTGTCCTTAAGAGTATGGCCAGAAATTTAGTAGGTATCCTAAAAATCGAATACATCTCTGACCCTATTGACGCATATCATAGTAGAAACTTTACCTTTGTTCAGTATCACAGTTAAATCCACTAGCGGCGTAGCAAAGTGACACTTATGAAACCCCTAAAACGGAGTTTGCAATGTTGTTAGTCCTTAAACAGGACATAACTGTTTTAAAGTAGATAACGGAAACTTTAAATAAAAAAAAACATTTTTATGTTCTACTTAGAAAAGGAGCATGAAAGTTACTAAGAAACGAATATAATAATTTTGATTTCGACAGTACAATATTCAAGGCAGATGGAGCGTCCTCTTGCAAACGTAATCTTTAAATACTTAACTGTATGCGTAAAAACCAGAATAAGATGCAAAGCGTGCCTTAAAAGCCCAGAGGGTTTCAGTCAGTTCAGTTCATTACATATTTCTGTGAGAAAATAGATGGATCCAACATTTTTTTTTATCCTTGACCGAAGATTATAAAGACGGTCCAAAAGTAACGAACAGTAAAATCTCTTCAATCAAGTAATGGCTTACTTTTTATGTCGAAGCTTATGTATTTAAGTCTAATCAGGATGTCTTTAATATTTACCTACATAATGTATACAAAACATTATGTTGTTAATTTTATTTTTTCATTTACGTAACATAATACCCAATTGTATGATTATCCATTAAGATCCCTTACATCTTTAAACTATTAGGAACATTATTCACTCGCCTAATATCTGACATAATATTTACAAAGTCCATACGTATATCACTGTCAACCGTCTTCATCTATAAATCTCTTTGAACTTATAGATCGCCCTAGTAACAGATAGACTTGATAGGAAAACCTATTTCAACGCCAGCAAAAGCTTACGTCGGCACCCGAACGCATCACTTTCATCAATCAATACGACTTATCTCGTCGACGAGCAAACCGCTTCACCGGCCAACCCTAAATTAAAGTTAAAATGTATTTTGCCACTTTTATCTCCATGAATACTTTTTTTTATTATATATCATAGGAGGCAAACGAACAGGTGGATCATTTGAGATGTTATGTGATCACCACAGTCCATAGACACTTGCAATACCACGGGAGTCGCAAGTGCGTTGCCAGCCTGTTTGGGGGAGGGGAAGGGAAGATTAGGTGGGTATCCGGCGCTCTCACTGACCGAACACTGACAACAATGCAAACACTGTTACTTCACGTCGGTTTTCTGTGAGAGGGTGGTACTACCCCGGGCGAGCCGACCCATTCATGCTGAAACCAGTAATAGCTTCAGCGTGACTCTACCAACTACAATAAAGTGTACTACTTAACAATATTGTTTCGTTTTTACTTATGAACAATTGTAAGTTGTTCATATATCCAGGATTTTTACAGAACGTTTTCCCAATTTCCTATTATTCTTGTTTCTTTTATATTATGTCGAAATAAAATCTACCCGACTACAAAATACTTGTCATTTTATCAAACAAATATTAATACAGAAACGTATGCAAATTTATTATCCATAAAATATATTCTTTTAAAAGTATATTGAAACCATTTTATATGAGCCATTTTATTTGTATTCTGCTGTTTTCAAGAAGAACATTATTAGATATCATATCACCAACAATACCAAACAAATTGGATAAAAGATAGCCTATAATACGGAAAAATTTAATTAGTTCTAATAACAATTTCTTAGTGCAATAGTATTTTTACCTCTAAGGCAACCACTTTTCTTACAATATTGATATTGTTTATACTTTAAAATTAAGCACATTTTGTTATACTATTAATAAACTATAATATTCATATTTAGTGTAATTTAAATAAAAATTATATTTATAAACTAATCCCTCAAAGTTCTCCTAATCTACAATATATAGACATCCAAATTATAACAACTTTAGTACGCAAATTGGTGAAAATGAATACAATTCGGGTGAATTGTTTGGATAAATAACAATTTTGGGATAAAATGAGATAATTTTGAATTCATATATATTATTTTATTCACCTTATTGGTTATTATTGTTTGAACAATAGCTGTGAACATTAATACAATAATTGAATGTCTAGTAAATCAACATTAAATTTTATTAGTAACCATACTCTACAAAATAATCTTGTTTTCGCAATATTTTGCAATTGCCACAAGTAAATAAGTACATATGTTCATAATATCGCTATAACTTAACCAAGAAAACACTATAAGTCGGTTAGGCAGCAATATCTATTCCCAATCCAATTTCAGCAACATCCGAAAACGTCTCCTTTGAGGACGAGCGCATATCTTAGTACCGTGTCTCCAGGCAGACGCTTTTTCCCACGAGTTCAAATATCCCATTTTTCTGTATACGTACAACTTCCATGCAAATAATTACGTTTCAGACCATTAACTTTTACGACTATGATATAACAGTGTCCCTCAGGTATAACTTGGCATTTAACCATTCCATCATCTTAAGTAAAATGTCCTTTACGGCGCTATATAATAATATCAGTATTTAAGTATACCACTATTTAAGATTACTGTAGAAGAATGTACAGATAAATTCCTACATCGTGAAATCTATAGACTTTTTTATGTGGGAAAATCCTAGATAGGACTTGCATCCTCCCGGCGGAGAGACTCTTGCTGATGAAAACTCCAAGGTACCGTTCGCTGCGTTAATGGGGGTCAGGGATCACGTGAGAGTACATTGCGACGACTCGGGGTAAGGTTACTTCCACCAAATCAGTGCAATGGAAAGTTGGGTCCCCGTGTCTTCCCCTAAAAATGAAGGAGACGCCTCCTTCAACCAGTGAAAATCCGTGTTTTTACCGAGGTTTTCTGATCACTCTCTATAACTTTTTTTACATAGTTTTACATAGTGAGCCAAAGCAGGCTCGTCCTTACCCCATTTACAGTCTTTGTGATGACAGAGGTACTGGAAGGGTCGTCATCTGCAAAAGCATGACCCTTGGCCCAGTACTGAGTACTAACCCAGAAAAGTATTTATCGGCACTCAAACGTAGATCCGCAGTGTTCGGCAGGGCCACCTCCAGAAGGATGTGATTCT
The DNA here is from genome assembly GCA_015888305.1 of Antheraea pernyi. Taxonomy (NCBI): domain Eukaryota; kingdom Metazoa; phylum Arthropoda; class Insecta; order Lepidoptera; family Saturniidae; genus Antheraea; species Antheraea pernyi. The sequence goes on from MU159962.1 coordinate 47,065, forward strand.
ACACCACGTATTGAGATCTAGGCTTCTTTTAAAGGGAGCTATTCACGCTATTGATTTCATCTCTTGCTGGTCCGAGCTACAATGTAATGAAGTCATTACATACGGTCAGCCCCGAAATTTATACACTTGAATTTTCTCCATTGATGACGTACGACAAGAATAATGATACTAGGCTTATTAAAGGTACTGAAGATGACAACCCAAAGAGAAAAGTAAAAGAGGAAACGTGCTGAGCAAACCCTACCTGGGCAGGTAGGGCAGGGCATGTTAAAAATGCATTTAAAATTGGTACAAGCCCAATCGGAAACATTTTGTGTAAAGATGTTAAAAAAAATAATGAAGATCTCAATTAATCCGAATAAAAATTACGTGATTTGACATGTTCAATGGTAATCGTGGTCAGATTTTAATCTTAAAAAGTACTTTAAATATTACTAACAATAATATAAACGTAATTCAATTAAGGTAAGTTTTTATAAATTTACGAATAATACCTGAAACGAATAACAATATAGCCTTAATTTTCTGTAGAAAGCCGAGTACAAAACAATGGCCACTCGGTGACTACAAAAGCGGTCGTGATTGCAACTCTAATTTGCATGTTTCATTGACGGACAATTTAATTTTCACTGGCCCTCCGTAGAGCTGTTAATTTTCGTTCATTTGTTCCCGCGAATTCGTACAATATTATTTTGCACATTTCAATTAATAATTGTTACCTTACATTAGTTGATCCTAACATTATTTGTTAGTTTATGTAAAGTCTCTAGCATATTCAAATAACAAATAACAAAAACCACCTATATTAAAAATGGTATTTATTTATTTATAATTGGGGTTTGGTCACAAATTGACCATGCCAACCCAGTGATTAACAACAAAATAAAACAGAAAAGACAAAATGTACACGAATTACAAATGACAAAAATGTACAAAAGACAAAATGTACACGAACTACAAATGACAAAAATGTACAAAATTTATTGATTATAAATTACCGGTTTTTCATTCCAACCATAACCAGCCTGTAAAGCATTCTTTATGCTACAGTACAATTTACTTTACAATTTAAGCTCCATTCACGGTGATCGAATAAAATACGAATTTAACTTTCTAATTTAATAATGAAATTTGTATTTATGTATATATTTGTTTAGGTATTTATGTACCTAAATACAAAAAATGTCTCCTGTATAATCAAGTAATATAAAATGCATATAAAAAATACATTTTTATAATACATATAAAAAAAAGGAATTACCTATATTGATATTTTTTCACTGAATATATTAGATTATATACTATGTGATACTCAGTTTTAGGGTCCATTTTAGTAATAAACTCAAGCTTCATTCCCCAACTAATGACCACCCCAAACCGTATCATCACGGAGCAGAAAAACTTGTAATCCGTATTTATCTTATCTATTTCCTACTTTCTGTCTTATTTCCCCTAATATTATATTTTGTTACAGTAAAGTATTAAATAAAGCTTGTTCACAACTAAAGTCATGAGAAATAAATTAAACATTAATTGATAATAACAACAGTACATGTTATTAAATATAGATAATATTACATCTGCCTAATATCTAAAGACTAAATGAACATTACGGTTTCTGTAACTTGCGTTTCATTTTTCTGACTCTCGGTCCCAGATACCTTTTTTCTTACGTGGGGAAATCCCTTATGGATACACCACCCTCTCGGGGGAGAGACTGGGTTGTGTCCGAATCGCACGGACTAAAACCCCACGGTGTACGTCTGCCGCTTTAGTTGGGGCGGCACGAGATCTCTATAGATTTCATCGTGTTGCCCCAGCGGTTGGCCCAACAGCGAAAGCGCCGCCGCCGGACCCCGTCTTGTTAGGAGACAGTCGGGTACACACCGGCCGTCTCCTTCGTCCGCCGGACCAGTGCAATGGGAAGATGGGACCCCCGACCCATCCTCCCCAGGTCCGGTTACGGTGGGAGGAGGAGCAGGTCAAACTGCCGCCTACTCCTGCCTGTCCTCCGTTGGCAGAGAGGGTCACTTTGAGGGTCCTCCTCCCGGACCCTCTCCGCCGCCTCCTTCTGCAAGACGACTTCCCCGCAGAAGGAGGCCATTGCGTTCCACGCATTCTCGCTGCCGAGCATGGCCACAACCACGCTCGGCAGAGAGAGCTCCTGTCCTACCGCCGCAGCCAGAGTGCAACGTTGCTCCTCCCACGCAGCACACTCAGAAAGTGTGTGCTGCGCGGTGTCCAGTTCAACGCCGCACTCGTGACATACGGCGGTTGGCTCCCTACGAGCTATCCGGTGCAGGTACCAACCACAGATACCTAGTACCACGAGAAACGACCCATCTGCACCCGCTATATTACTTAATTCTCACTTAACGTAATTACTGACTCACACTTTGTACAAATACATTCTCTTCTCCTACTCACCTTAGCTTAGTTTTGGAAACCTATAATCTTTCTCATAAATAGAGAACAAAATGCAAAATAATCTTTAAGATCGTTCCATAGTTTCGCACATCCAAATAAAATAAGAAACTTTAATATTTATCAAACAAAGATTTGTTTTGTATTGTTTGTATACAAATTATTTTTTTAATAAATTTATTACAAGAGAATTCTGGAAAAAGATAGTTCTCATACCGAAAAAGATCTATTAGTATTGTTAATTTGCTAATTAATTCGTTGTATATAGAATTTGCAGATGAATTCAAAGTACAGGTTCATCAAATATTTATAAATTTTGCAATTTATTTTTAAGAACTAAATGTAATATTTTGTACGTATCAGTTAGTTTAAAATTTAATTATATAATAATTATTAATAATATATTAACAGTAAGTACTTATTTAATCCTGCGGACATACAAAATATAATTTTAACTATAATAGTTTTATATGAAATCTTTGTAAGTAACCTGAGACTGTCTTCTGTAATACATTATCTTGTATTGAATGCGGATGTAACGATCGAGGTAATCGTTTCTCTGCTGTAAGAAGAACATTAATATTGTCCAAATGTCGACGAAAGAGAATACGGGATAGATAGCAAAAAGTTGTCATATATGGTATAATTATATAAGGCAGCCAACGTATTTCTTGTATGGTACTGTACGTGTATATTTTAAAGGTCATATACATTTAAAAAACACAATTTACTTCATTTGTTTTCTATGAATTCTAACAACAAAGAAATGTGTTGTTGTTCACTCGCGCTAGATGTGAACCCTTCCAAAAGAAAGCGAGAAGAGCTTATGTGTCCCTGTTCTCTAATACCCAAAGGCAAGCGAAACACTGCTACCACACTATCCGACAAGGTGTTTACCCCCACCACTTTTCGTCGCACAAAAGGTTTGCGGATCAAAATTTCAAAGCCCTCCCATAAAACGTTTCACTTCAATAATAACTTACAAATACCGTATTTATAGGTTTTCCTAAGTTTTAATTATAGAACACTAGCATTTGCCCACGGCGTCACTCGCATTGATACAGATTTGAATTATCCCTCAGGAACAATTTTTTTTAAATTAAATGTACATATGCCTTTTTTTGTACCCCTGACAACGTGTATGTAAAATTGCATAATGATCAGCTGAGCAGTGTAAGTTTTTTTTTTTCGAACTGACTACGCTATTGACCAAGCAAGGTCTTAATAGCTTCACCGGACTACTAAGGCGAGCGCTTAAGGCACTCAGCCGATTTTATTTTGACAACTAGCTCAAGGGTGCGCGGCACACCTCGGCTTTGGCTGTTGCCTGATACATGCAATTCGCGACCTATCTGAGCTAACCAAAGCTAAACTAACTATTCATACATATATGAGTTGCTGAAACATATATGTGTACCA
>MU159962.1:51624-95398 GCA_015888305.1 Antheraea pernyi
ACATATATGAGTTGTTGAAAGATATATGTGTACCAAGCATACATACCTCAACAACTCTTATATATATTTTGTATCGGATTATATTCTAAACTATTTCAGTTTGATAAGGGAAAAAATATAACCCTTCCACTTGCATGTGTTAGCGTGTATGCGTGCACGTGTGTGGAGGTGACATGAGTAATGTTGTCGCAGTGATATAAGATTTTGTGTCACTGTATCGCGCGAGCAGCGTACTCAAGGGCTCCACGCCGAGGGAACGGACCTAGGCTTGAGCTGCTGCCGAGGGGGGCCTAGTCTGGTATGCGGGAGCGAAATTTACCCCCAGACCACGGCAGCGTGATCTGTGGTTACGCGGGCGTGGGCAGCAGTGTAGGTGTGAATGCATAACAAACAAGCAAACTGAAATTCCCATGTATAATATTTGTAAGACTTTAATTTGTAACTATAAAAGTGCCTCAGTTACTATTAATTCCAAGTGCATATGTGATAGTAGCCTCAATGTGAAACAATAATGGAAGAGTGAAAGCGTGTTCGAACACCGCGTTGATCGATATAGGTTCTATTCCTACAATCCATTTCAGGTCTGCGACCTCTTCGTTGATCGATATAGGTTCTATTCCTACAATGAACCTGAACTTACTATGAAAGAAATCATTATGGTAAGCCCATAGCATGTGGGTATAATTTTCTGTACGCCTACGACCATCAAATCGGAAATCTATCACCAAGCACCTGATAGAAACGTGTTCCTATAACTGCACTTGAAAACTACTCTTCTCTGTAGGAATACAATGTTTATCATCTTGGGTCACACACTCATTTAACATCAGACGAGATTATCGTCAAGTGTTGAAACCTGTTAATAATTAAGAAAACTTAAGTTAATATATTTTTGATTGAAGAAGGCGTTACTTTGCGGAAATCCATCATTAATATTTATAGTAGGCGCTACTTTGCACTTCCGCCTGGAATCGATGGAACACTACTACGTCTGACTGCAACATAAAACAAATCAATTAATCACGTCATTTCGGGACGCATTTTGTGGAATAGTTTCTATATTTAATAAAACGTTAAGTCTCCACTAACTGTGAATAGTGCAATAACAAATTTGTTTACCATGTAATTATTTAACGGGTGCAAAACTAACCCATAACAAATAACCCAATAAAATTACTACGTTGGCTATGGTCCATCCATGCCTTTCCGAGAACTGAAGAAATAATTATAGCTTACAAACTGTCCATATCAGATATTATAAATCGGACTTTAGCCACTTTGACCTCTTCAATAGAATGAAAATACACCTTAGCTCATAAATCCCAGTCATTTCAATGTTATCCCTTTACAAAACTTAGTTCGCTAGTAACATTTATTACATTTGTGATACGAGGCGTGGACCGAAATTAATATAAAACCGTTTCAACCTATAACAAACAACACACGATTCGCATTACGTTCGTATTTCTAGTTTTTGTTTGTTTTATTCATACCAAGCTTGTAAAGAACTTATTAAAGGACAATGGCTCATGTAATTTTTCATTTAAATACAAGAGCAAAATTCAAGGAATACGTTAGACGTATATTACTTTTCCGTGACTCCGTCTGCATATTTTTCCTATTAATTATTCTATTAGTGTTTTTCTACGCGATGACTCGATCAACATGAGAAGCATTCAATGTGAAAACTAGCCTGTGTCCTTTTCCAAGTTATACACTAATTCTATACGTAAATACATTGCCAACGATGCTGAAATTTTGTCGTGAAACACACAAAGCAAATAGTGGTGGCGCCGTTGCGTTCTCGACGGCATTGAAGGAGTGTTTCTGTTCTATATGAGTGGACTGTATTTGCGGGGGTGCTAATTTTGATACTAAACTATTGTGATATGAGATATGACGATGGAAGGAATTGGCACATACCTCGTGACGTTGCAGTTTCACGTGGCTAGCCGGCTAGGTGTTTGTTCTCGATGCACTCCACGGATTTTTCTCCGTCACAACACTGACGAATACTAAAGTCTAGATTCATAGAGTCTCACACAACAATTATTGATTATAAATTGTGTCGGCACACACTATATGCGGGGCGATGCGTTTATTCGTACTCATTCGACCAAGCGAAAAATCAAACTCTTCTAGCACGCGGCGGGATAACGTCTTCGGCGTGTTGGATGCGGTATGAGCCTTGTATGCATGTGTCAAAAGGAAGGAGTAATTAAGCGGGGATGGAAAGTGTCGCGAACTGAGCACAATATTGCGGGAATTTTAAATATATATAAAGCGGCGTAACCAAATAGTATACATTTCAAAAGTAATAAAAAAAATACATACAACCGAACGTAGTAACCTCCTCCTTTTTCGAAGTCGGTTAAAAATCGCATGTGCTTTAGACACTGCTGCTAAATATGAGAGTATCATTATGTATATTATAATTTAAACTTGATATATAACAACGTTAATAATAAATTATCATGAATATGAATACCTAAAGTAAACGTAGTATAGAGAAAGATTGTTTCTTAAATACTTTCAATATTCAAATTTGTTCACGATGTCTTCCGAAAAATGCGTTGTTGAAACTATTCTGACAATTTCCAGTTCTGAATAGAATATCAGTCTTGTTTATTCGCCACCACCAAATACATTTTGAACTTTTCATAATGTAGACGTCACTAAACTATACAATTTGAAAAGACGTAGAACATGTGGGAGCAGCTAATAAGTTCTCAGTGCTATATGAGTTTCACGTGGGACGAAATTCGTTCGATTTTCTATAACTTTTATATTTATACTCCCACAGGTTTTAACGTGTATATACCAATACTTATTTCAATAACAGGCGCATACACATATAAATGTCGTAAAGGTTTAATATCCAGCGATCTCCACAATAGCAAAATAAAAACATGTATCGCACGAACATGAGATATCGTTACCAATTTCAGTGTATTTTACCAAGTAAATACTGAAACACATCATTATAATGTAAAAGTTTGATGTAATCTCAGTATGTACATATATTATAATAGGCAATATACCTTCACTCACCTCCAAACTACAACACTATTGATGCGAAGTATTATCTGTTATCTGTATGTCTTTCTACTATTGTATGTGTTAGATATGTGTATAAAAAGGTGTATGTTGTTATATGTTGTCATTGTATTATCTGTTTGTTATATTTTTAAAACTCTTAACTGCTCGCAATGAAATTAAACATAGGAAAGGCCGGGACTTGGAGAATGACATATACTATTTTTCATCCGAAATATACCCAGGAAAACGTACACGTAATCGCGGGAAAAAACTGACCTTATTAAATATTTAGTTTAAAGTATAAAACTAACTAAAAGGAATTGTAATTTGTTTCTTATAACATAGCAATTGTATTAAATAATTAGAACAAAATGAAAAATATTATATAAATAAGCAGAACGAAACATGTGATAATTTTGCGAAACTATAATTAGCGTGACACAGTTGAAATGAAATTAATTATATTTATTGTTCAAAAGCGCCTGTGCAATTGTGGTTAACACCGTTTATATTGGTTCAAAACTCAATTGCAGATATTCATCGTTGAATATCTGTTGATAGCAAGTATCATTTTAGACTAAAAAAAATTCTACTGCAAATAGTTACTTTCATGTTGTTTTACATTTATTTGTATACTTTACAAATTATTGCTTTGAATATGTGTACGAGTATATTACAACTAATATTAATATACGGTCTTGATTTCTCTGTGATATTATTTTCATATTACCTATTCATTTTTAATATATATATATATATATATAATAGCGAAGCGATGATGTGTATATATGTGCACGTGTGTGAGAGAGATGATCTCATATGTGTGTTCAAGTGATGTAGGTGAGTCACTGTATCGCGAAAATAATATCAAGAGGGCTCCGTGCGGGGACGACCTAGGCTCGAGATATTATTGAGAACCGTGAAGTGTGCGGGAGCTAATAGGGATCGATTACAAAAGCGTGGGCGCAACACGCATTTTATAAGATTGAATTTAAATTTACTAACGGTGACGGCACCGAAGTCTAAAAATAGACATAACAAAAATTATTATTATTATTGAACGGTTATTTTAGGGGAAGATAGACGTTAATACGCGATTTACTCTATCTTATTTGAGTTATTTATTTTTTAACAGCTGCGCGCGCGAGCCGTTGTAGTGTAGCCGCGATGGCTGGAAATCTATGGATTGCCGTGACGGCACCTAGTAGCGGATTACGAGAGCACTCTTCGTACGCCGAGATCTCCGAGATCTCGTGGAAAATGAGTAGTTGACCTGCGTAGTCAATACTCGATAGGGAAAAGGAGTATGCGGGGTCATCCTGTGAAGGATTAGCCGCCGGAGGTTTGGGAGTGTGCTGGAACGCGGGTTTAGGAGCCCACGGGGCCTGAGGGGCCCGGTAGGGGCTCAAAAGCGCCTGTGCAATTGTGGTTAACACCGTTTATATTGGTTCAAAACTCAATTGCAGATTTTCATTGTTGAATATGTGTTGATAGCAAGTATCATTTTAGACTATAAAGAATTATTCTACTGAAAATAGTTAATTTCATGTTGTTTTACATTTATTTGTATACTTTACAAATTATTGCTTTGAATATGTGTACGAGTATATTACAACTAATATATTAAACGGTCTTGATTTCTCTGTGATAATATTTTCATATTACCTTTTCATTTTTAATATATATATATTAGCGAAGCGATGACGACTCAATTAAGCTATATGATGTGTTTGGACACCACGTCGACCGAAGTTGGAAAATATCGTTATGAAATCGTAGGACCTAGTACAGTGTAGGGCTTATTCTAAAACCGCCTGGCTAGCTACCAACCTCAAGTTTAAAGTTTGTCGCTAAGTTGTCGCACGTGAACTTGAGCGCCAGTGCCTTCTAGATTTACCGTATTTACCATCTCTCTCAAGCCCCATTGTCGTTTAGCATTAGGTGATATTGTGGTCAAACGTTAAATCCTATAAGGTATAAAAATACGAGGAAAATCTGACCACCGGGTGGTGAGACACACCGCGAGAGAGCTCAAGACATTTGTATGAGGCTTCTACTCGTTTAAATCCCATACTATTCTTGAACCTTTGAGGGGTTATAAGGGGCGCTTTAGCATTTGTTGTGAAACCTCGCCAAGTTCAGCCCTGCTCTGAGGATACATCATTTTTTGGGTATTGGCTGACCGGCATTCTAATTATATATATATATATTATAAGAGGCAAATGAACAGGCGAGTCATCTGATGGTAAGTGATCACCGCCGTTCATAGACACTAACAACACCATGGGAGTCGCAAGTGCGTTGCCAGCCTGTGTTTGGGAGGAGGGGGCAAGGGGAAGGGGAGGTGGCTCTCCGGTGCTTTCACTGACCGAACGAAACGCAACAATGCAAACACTATTACTTCACGTGGGTTTTCTGTGAGAGTGTGGTACTACCCCGGGCGAGCCGACCCATTTATACTGAAACCAGTAATAGTAGCTTCAGAATGGCTCTACCATCTACAAAAGACGAACAAAAGAGCCATTGATATTTATTGGCTTTCAAATGGCATATTCAAATTATGTACCATATGTAATAAAGGTTAAATAGTGCACTCTTCTCTACAATTTTATTTATAATAACTTTAAGGGATCTCTTACACAAAAACAGATGTGCGTGGGAGACAGATCCTTCGGAATTCATCACTTTACATAATGATATCGCCGTTGGTGACACTGACTTTCATAAACAGCAATTTCATAACAGCAATTCCGTCAGCTATAATAACGTCGCCCTTGGTGACATCACCATTGAGGCTCACACTTACTCCTTGGTATATAAAATTGGGATTAACACGTTATTCACAAACATCAAACGTAATCCTTACAAATAATGATAAATTCAGATAACCGGCTGCGCTTCAGTTCTCCAGACTCGGAATAGCCGATTCATTTACATTTTGCATTGTACATTTACATACTCTTTTGCATGTGTTCTCATAGGAATACAGAAGCCATAAAATGCAGATACAACGGTTTCGTTACCGCATACTTCAAGTAAAGTGCATAACACTCGGTTTGTAACAATGTTGTTAACGTGTAGTTATTCGAATTTTATGTTGTTTACTGTTCGAAGCAACTTTATTTGTTTGGTGCACATGTGTCTAGTTCTCATTCTTTTAACTGTCAAAGCAAAAGTATATTTTTCATATGAAATACTGCGGCAAATATCTGTATATAGGTAGAAAATTATACCAATTATAACTAAAAAGTTGTAGATAAATTACCTACATGGTATTTTGACTAAACAAATGGCGCGATAACGCACACATACATAAAGTGATATTATAACGTCACACTGTGGTAGATAAAATGTGGAAGCAAGATGGCATATTCTCAATATCGTTGGGGAAAAAGAAAGAGTTCCTAAGATACGGGCAGATTAACGGGGCAGTTGTCAAATGTATGCTAGTTAGCCAAGTGTTAACAAGGAGCTGTCGAAGCGCTTATGATGTATCTTCATTTTTTTAGTTATAATATCATTGAATTATACCATATAATACGAGGACATCGATAAAATATTTTGCACCGACGACAAAATAACAAAGAAACGATTAGCCTCTAGGGTGATAGATAGATAAGTCTGTTCAAAACAACGAATATTGCAATATTATCTTAAAAGACAGTGGATTAAGAACACTTATACACTGTAACCAAATTGTTATATACCAAAAGGTCTGGTAGGATCCATTCGTTTACGATGTAATTGTTCTTAAAATCTTGCTTTATAGTATTATTTTTTGAGTCTGCCGACAGTGTCCTAAAAAAATGGCGACGCCTCATTGCAAAAAAGTCACATATACACAATAACCAAACCATATGATGCAAAATACAACCTATATTCCAAATTATAGAGTTCAATAATACGAGTTTAAGAATAACTTAGCGTTTAATCACAAATTCAGCTGATATTAGACAACGTATCTGAGATGGTAAAGACACTAAACCTAGAGAGGGGCTGGATCTTAAATGCAGCTGTTGGAATACACCTATAAATATTTCGCAGCAGATTTTCAACGTGAGTGTGGTGATAGCTAGCAAGACGGTCTTATAAAAAGCCTTACTTTCAGAACAGATCAAATTTCCGCCGAAAATGTTATTAAACATGAATTCGTATGGGAATTTATTATTATTAATTTATGGGTATTCTAGCATACTTTTGACAACTTCCCGTATCTTAGCAACATATAACTCTTTCTTTTTCACCAACGATATTGAGAATATGTCATCTTACTTCCACATTTTATCTACCACAGTGTGACTTAATAGATTTAGATGACTTTATTAATCACGGTTTTTACATAAGGTTCCACGCGGACGCAGTCGCGGGCACTGCTAGTTGTGAATATATTGCGCATTTTTATAATAAATTTAACAGCCATATTGCTACAGGAAATTAATCAGAATACTTTATATAGAGAATTCGTTCGGTGGAAAAAAGTCTAAAAATAACATTTATTTCAATGTGAGATAATAAAATAGCGTCAGTACTTAAATTTCAAGTGAATTCCCCTAACCGTCTTAGATTAAAAATATAAACCTTCTCATGAAATTATAATTTAATTTTCTGGGGAGATTCAATTTCTTTTGTAACATATTTTGAATATATTATGGGGTTTTTCCATTGTGCATTATGATTTATACATCACGCTGGCGTTTTTATTATATTTCATTTGACGTGGGATATTTTCCAAAAAGCGTTTGAAATAGAATAAGATACATGTAATTTTTTATATCATTTGAATGGGATACAAAGACTTATAGATATATAACACAAAGAATCAGTTCATTCTACATTTTCTTTTTTTTTATGTGATAAGTTAATAAATAGTTCCTTGATTAGAAAAAAAGGTATATATAGTTGATCGAACCCGTATCCTTCTGTCAGAAACTGACCTCATTTAGTGAGATAACTTTCAAACTTCATTTGTATCAGTAAGCCACGTTTGAACTTGTACATGTTTGTGGAGAAATAAAGCGGTATCCTTAATTTTATTCAATTTGTAACTTTCAAGCCCAAAACTTTTGTGATGCATGACTCGAGCAGTAATTTTAGTTTTACTCTCTCGAGGATTACGTAAGAGATTCTTTTCTACGAACAAATGAGTAACACTTACTTCAATCTATTCACTATTTCGTTGTGACAGATGCTTATAAACTTTTTTTATAGGTTTAGATTAGAGGTGGTAGAGCCACGCTGAAGCTATTACTGGTTTCAGCATGAATGGGTCGGCTCGCCCGGGGTACTGCCACCCTCTCAGAGAACACCGACATGAAGTAACAGTGCTTGCAATGTTGCATTTCGTTCGGTCAGTGAGAACGTCAGATAATCCACCTCCCCTCTCCCTCGCCCCTTCACTCCCCCTCCATCAAACACAGGGAAGCAACGCACTTGTGACTCTTCTGGTGTTGCAAATGTCTATGGACGGGGGTGATCACTTAACATCAGGTGATCCACCTGCTCGTTTGTCTACTATGATATATAAAAATTTAACAAAAATTTGGAAACATTTTATTTCTGCATGTTTTATTTAAATGAAGAAAAGATAAATCGATAAATGAAATTTTCAATTTTGTACACCGACCTCAATATAATATGGTGAATCCATTTCGTATGGTAAAAAATATTATGTCTCGACAACATTTATGTATCGTCAGATTATATAAGTTCAGTGTTCTAGGACTTTCTTAATGTCTATAAACAAGGACATTTTAGCGCTCATTTATATTAAGAACTGGAAACTACTCGGTGACTAAATACCAAACGCATAAGAAGATATGCAAACAAAAGAAGATCTAGAGTATGAGTATATTCTTAGTGAATGATCATACGTAATATCTATAATAACAAGTATACAATGTTAGGTAACTTTGAAGGGTGGTAAAATAAAGCAATTGTGTCCAACTGGAATTTTAATCGTGAGCCCTATGCCACTCCTATATCTACGTGAATCCCCACGAAATTTTGTCTATGATCGCAGTAAACGCAGATATGGCAAGACGTTTGCCACCTATGACATAAAAAAAATAAATAAAAAAAAAATAAAAAAGTAATTAAAAGTGTCCTTGATCCACGGCTACGCCCAACGTAAGTGGATGATTGAACCAGTCGTCGATTGGCACTGTTGGTCGAAGTCAATGGTCATCTGTAAAATTGACTCGACTAGCTCGCTCGCCTCAGAAGAACCAAATATAGATCTGAAGATGATCCGCGACGGAACACACAGATTACACGTAGTAATCGATTGTAGTGGTCACACGTCCATCTGTAACATATTTCAGTTAATTACATATTTTTAAATACTTTTTATCTTTTATTCGTTTTATGATATTATGTTTAAAACAATAACATAATAAGAATTAGCTTCATACAAGCGGAAAAAAATACCATTAATTATCAACGGGCCTGGATCGGGGATATTCTCAATGTAAAATGGTTCTTATCAATGCGCAAGTCCGTTGGTGTACGTATTAGAAATAGAGCGTACATTTCAATCGCATTTTATACATTCAAATACTTCTAAGACGTACAATCCCAAATGTACCGTTTATCGGCAACGCTGTCACAGTATGTAACAGCAGCGGTTCTTGGCACGGTACCAAAGTCTGTCGCTTCGTCCTTGGCTCAGGCCTTCCAATTTTTCAAAACAAAATGGCAACTACCCAAGTCGAATGGCACGTTGTTCTGATAGCTCATTGATCTCAAAATTTACGAGCCCTACTTTGTTTAGTGTTCGTCTAATATGATTGGAGTTTGGAAAGAAAAAAAGTAGATCCATGATTTTGATACATTGTTCGCGTAGCTTTAATGTTTTATTCAGAGCACGCCGAGAAGTTTCTACGACGGTGGATTTTTTTTCAACTTATGTAACTCTTATTATATCTTAGACAATTTAATATCAGTATAAATTATTGCTTTTAGTGCTTTAACGTATAAGCTATGTGTTTTTGCGTGGAATAATAATAAACATCTATCCATATTTACAAACCTTTTTGTTTCTAATACTAACTGGATAAAAGCAAAACAAAAAAGGATTAATAAGGTCGGATTTTAAATATCACAAATAGGCAACCGTTGTGAAACAGTTGCAAAAACAGACAAAGATGTATTATCATAGAACTCTAACAGTTCGGTTTGGATATATGTGACGGTCAGAGAAACGACATGGTAAGTCGAACTGATTGATGGGGATGACGAACTGGATAAACGTATAAACGTTCGCTGGCGGTAAAATAGATTGTCTGATAAAGCCAACGATTTTGGAAGATGATATGCACTTTCTAGTCATTTTTCTTCATCTTTATGCGATAACTATTAATATATTAGAACTTTCTATTTCTCTATTTTTCTAATACCATATTGTCCGTGTATTTACTGAAATAAACTTATTCTCTTTCTTTTTCTTCTTTCTTTTGATACATTTTCACAAACTTTTAATATTATAACATTATAAGTTTCATACAAATTCTTGCAAAAAAAAAGTAAAGCAGGTTCCGTATAACGTAAACGGTTATCTTAAGCAACAATCCTGCTAAACAGTCCAGAACCGTACTGTTTCATTGAACAATATATTTTTAATTTACTGGAAAATATTTCGAAACCATTTTATATTTAACAATGACACAGATTTAGTTTACCTATATGACAACTTCATCTTACCAAATTTATTGTCTTTACAAAGTATTCGCTCAGTTAGTATAAACAAGTTAATGTATTATCTTGAACTGGTGTAAAACTCTCATCGCAGACAAAGCTCTCAAAACTTCTAACAATTCAAATAAATTCCAATTAGACTTAATCTCTCAAAAGACTTAAAAGTATCTCCATGTTCATTTAGACAAAAGTTTTTTCTTTGATTTACACAAATATGGAAAACTTTATTTTGATACAAAAATAGATTGTCTGATAAAGCCAAAGATTTTGGAAGATGATATGCACTTTCTAGTCATTTTTCTTCATCTTTGTGTAATAACTGTTGATATATTAGACCTTTCTATTTCTCCATTTTTTTAATATCATATTATCCGTTTATTTACGGCAATAAACATATTTTTTTTCTTTCTTCTTCTTTCTTTTGATACATTTTCACAAACTTTTAATATTATAACATTATAAGTTTCATACAAATTCTTGCAAAAAAAAAGTAAAATAGGTTCCGTATAACGTAAACGGTTATCTTAAGCAACAATCCTGCTAAACAGTCCAGAACCGTACTGTTTCATTGAACAATATATTTTTAATTTACTGGAAAATATTTCGAAACCATTTTATATTTAACAATGACACAGATTTAGTTTACCTATATGACAACTTCATCTTACCAAATTTATTGTCTTTACAAAGTATTCGCTCAGTTAGTATAAACAAGTTAATGTATTATCTTGAACTGGTGTAAAACTCTCATCGCAGACAAAGCTCTCAAAACTTCTAACAATTCAAATAAATTCCAATTAGACTTAATCTCTCAAAAGACTTAAAAGTATCTCCATGTTCATTTAGACAAAAGTTTTTTCTTTGATTTACACAAATATGGAAAACTTTATTTTGATACACTTATCGTAGTTATTTGTCTAATATAAAGTGATTTTTATTATTATGTATCTCACTAACACTTAACCAAAATCGCGCCACATGTCAATTATTATAATATCCAAAAGGCATTATGTAATAGGCTAAATCTGACAAAACTAGCAGACATAATCCGTTCGAAGGTTGCCAGAACTAACAGATGACATCTCATGCTTATAAGTGATAATTGTTGGGCGAACTGAATAACTACATGAGTGGGTCCAAAAGAGACTAGAAACTCTATAATCTAAAATACGGTAGGAGACAACATTTAAAAAGTTGTAGAGAAGAAATGGCAGGCAAGCCAGAGATAGAAAACACTGGAGCAGTCTGGAGAAATCCTTCGCCATCACATGATGGTGCTTGCATTAATTATGTTTTGCACAACAATTCTTAAATTATTGAAATCATATTTTATATTACTCTTTATATTAATCACCTAAATAACTGATTTAAATTGATATGTTATGTAATATATACTATTGCTTTATAAAAGCATCTTCAGTGTTTAGAAAGGTCGACTACAGCAGTTGGATTCTTGAAAAAATAAATTGTGAAAAATTATTTACAAATTCTTATACCCATATAAATGTTTAAAATATACACTTATTAATTTCAAATAAGAAAGTGTAATGTAGATACTCGTATATACCTACCTACCTATCCATGTATACCAATTGTATTATTATAAATAAGTGTACTCTCTAATAAAGGAACAGTATTATATCAGCACTTGTGAGTTTCATTTGTCTTCACAAAAGCATTGCTATTGCTCATAGAAATTAATGGAGGATTCAATACCCAAACTTCGGAGAAGAGAGTGGGTTATGTCCGACTCCTACGGACTAAGCCCCCGCGATGTAGAAACCCCGCTCTAGTTGGGATGGCACGAGATCTCTGTAGACATTAATCGTGCCTCCGCAGCAGTTGGCCATCCGTCAGAAACTGCCACAGGGCTCCGTCCTAATTAGGAGACAGTCCAACAAACACAGACCGCCTCCTTCGTCTACAGGACCTGTGCAATGGGAAGAAGACTATCTACACTCAGACAGAGTGTGATGCGCGATGTCCGGCACAACGCCGCACTTGTGACATGCAGCGGTTGGTTCCTTGCGTACGATTCGGTGCAGAAACCACCCGAAGCACCCGTGCACGGTCAGCACCTGCATCAGTAGGAACGACAGGGAGCCCCGTCTCCTTCCTCACTATTCCGGCAGGACCGGACGGACGTCGTCAAAATATGTCGACCATAACCTGCCATAAATAGTTCTGCCTCCATTTCTCCACCATCTCTTCCTGAGACCAATCTCCCTGAAACTTCAAGGTAAGTTCATAACAAATATCTATCAAAGTTTTAAGCAAATACTATCATGCTTAAGAAAGGCATCACTTAGTTAAGCTGTTTGTTACACTTACTCAGATGACTACAAAATAAAAAATTCAGTTCACAAATATTTTATTTCAATACAAGAAAGTATCACGAATCCACTCTAAAACATGTCGTTCGCCTTTTCTAAAGCCATTTCTCTAGTGTCAAAGCATTATCTATATAAGGAAATTTGTCTATTCAATTCCCTATAAGTGACCGTAATCTAACTCAACGCTAGGACCATGGGTTCTATCTATAAATTACATTGAGAAGGGTATTTTATAAAATAATCGATACGGTCCGTTGTCGTATCTGAAATTTATTTTCTCACTCGATTAAAAAATAAAATAGCACACCCGAAAAAAGATCGGTATCGAATGTAATATATTTTCTTGTTAAGATCGACGATAAAACTGGTTCTATATGAAATATAAAAGGGCCTGTGCAGTAGAAAAAACGCTTGTTAACGCTGGCTGGACGACATTTTTATTGCAGCACGACAAATTGATAGTGCTCTATACGATGGTAAGCATACTCCAATTTAAAAACACGGTGACCATTAGAATATCGACAGTCGTCGTTGTGATGCTGGCAGTATGAGTTCTTGGCAGCTATGCCTGACGTACTATGACTGATCGGGAAACGTGGCAAATTAAAATGTTGCTATGATGGGTTCATGAAAGTCAACTTTTTTTTTATGTCATATGTGGCCAACGAACACCTGATTTTAAGTGATCACCACCGTCCATGGACACTACCAACACCAGTGGAGTCGCAAGTGCGTTGCCACCCTTTGGGGGGAAGGGTTAGGGGAGGGAGAGGGAGAGGGAGAGGAGAGGGGAGGGGAGGTGGGTCTCCGGCGCTCTCACTGACCGAACGAAACGCAACAATGCAAGCACTGTTACTTCACGTCGGTTTTCTATGAGAGGGTGGTACTACCCCGGACGAGCCGACCCATTCATACTGAAACCAATAATAGTTTCAGCGTGGCTCTACCACCATTTAATCCGTTGGAAAGCTGCAGAACTAAGAGATGACATCTCATGCTTATGAGTGATGATTGTAGGGCGAACTGAATAACTACATGAGTGGGTCCAAAAGAGACTAGAAACTCTATAATCTAAAATACGGTAGGAGACAACATTTAAAAAGTTGTAGAGAAGAAATGGCAGGCAAGCCAGAGATAGAAAACACTGGAGCAGTCTGGAGAAATCCTTCGCCATCACATGATGGTGCTTGCATTAATTATGTTTTGCACAACAATTCTTAAATTATTGAAATCATATTTTATATTACTCTTTATATTAATCATCTAAATAACAGATTTGAATTGATATGTTATGTAATATATACTGTTACTTTATAACAGCAGCAGTTGGATTCTTAAGTTAAATAAATTGTGAAAATGTTTTACCAGTTATTATTCCTATATAAATGTTTAAAATACACATTTACTTATTTCAAATAAGAAAAGATCTTTGATGTTCATAGAAATCATTGAAAGGTTTTATTCATTACAACAGAGAACCCATAGGTTTTGTTTAATTTCCAATATAGTTTATTTATTTTCAATAGTAAGTAATCCGCAAATTGATTTTATACATTATACTAAGCAATTGTGAAACCAATAATGGTCTTTTTTCGTAACGTGGTGATATCCGTTATGTATACCCACCCTTCGGGGAAGAGAGTGGGTGATGTCCGACTCCTATGGACTAAAACCACACGATGTCCAAACGCCGCCCTAGTTGGGATGACACGAGATCTCTGTAGATATTAATCGTGCCTCCCCAGCGATTGGCCGTCCGTCAGAAACTGCCACAGGGCTCCATCCTAATTAGGAGATATACCGACAAACACACACCGCCTCCTTCGCCCACAGGACCTGTGCAATGGGAAGAAGACTATCTACACTCAGACAGAGTCTGCTGCGCGATGTCCGGCACAACGCCGCACTTGTGACATGCAGCGGTTGGTTCCTTGCGTACGATTCGGTGCAGAAACCACCCGAAGCACCCGTGCACGGTCAGCACCTGCATCAGTAGGAACGACAGGGAGCCCCGTCTCCATCCTCAGTATTCCGGCAGGACCGGACGGACGTCGACAAAGTATGTCGACCATAACCTGCCATAAATAGTTCTGCCTCCATTTCTCCACCATCTCTTCCTGAGACCAATCTCCCTGAAACTTCAAGGTAAGTTCATAACAAATATCTATCAAAATTTTAAGCAAATACTATCATGCTTAAGAAAGGCATCACTTAGTTAAGCTGTTTGTTACACTTACTCAGATGACTACAAAATAAAAAATTCAGTTCACAAATATTTTATTTCAATACAAGAAAGTATCACGAATCCACTCTAAAACATGTCGTTCGCCTTTTCTAAAGCCATTTCTCTAGTGTCAAAGCATTATCTATATAAGGAAATTTGTCTATTCAATTCCCTATAAGTGACCGTAATCTAACTCAACGCTAGGACCATGGGTTCTATCTATAAATTACATTGAGAAGGGTATTTTATAAAATAATCGATACGGTCCGTTGTCGTATCTGAAATTTATTTTCTCACTCGATTAAAAAATAAAATAGCACACCCGAAAAAAGATCGGTATCGAATGTAATATATTTTCTTGTTAAGATCGACGATAAAACTGGTTCTATATGAAATATAAAAGGGCCTGTGCAGTAGAAAAAAATTATTAACGCGGAAAATTACAATATACCGAATATTTTTTATTATTGCAGCACGGCAAAATAATTGCACCTTGCCTGATGGTAAGCACAGTACACTCCAAAAACAGCGACCACAGAGTGACACACTATCCATCGCCGGTCGCCACTGTCATGCCAGCCTGCGAAAAGCAGTCAGGCTGTAAAACCCTACAACACCAAATTCGCTATTGCCTCGTTCGTTATTCAGCAGGGTGCACCACGTGCAAGTGAGGTTGGCTTGGGTGTCTCAAATCCTATGATGTTATTCGACACCCCTTACAAATATAAAATTGCGTTGGTTATTAGCAATCGATATAGCAGTAAAATCTTATCCGTCCGTGTCACACAATATAATAGACGTATAAATATTACTATAGTATACTATACTATAAATACTACCATATTAATTAAACTTCCGTTTGCGTCGTTGAAAATAAAACGGATATTTAGTTCTGAAGTAAAACTCTTAATAGCAATTATATTTCTTGAATAAAAACTGTTTCCTACTTTTACGCGTCAGCGGTTAATAAATCGTTTCACTTTTCTCTGTTATCTCTCAAACGGAATTCGTTGAAATGCAATTGATCATTTCTAGTATATCTTTAAGTGGATCGGAGAGAATCACAAAGACTCATATATCTTCGATCACTTTGACATCAAATATGATCCTAATCAAATCCAAATCTATAACATAATAAAAGAATTACACACTTCACCAAACATACTACTTATAATAGGTATCAACGAACTTCTTTAGAGTTTGTTATGGTTTCTGGTATTTACATTATGTCGGTCTTTTACTAAATCCAGATTATATAAGTTTTTCCGGACGTACATCATATTCGCATTTACACCATTATAATTAGGATCAGTCAGTTAGATTTGACAATATTTGTCAAGACATTAAATGTGTCGTTACATTTGAAAATGTGTTAAATCCGATTTTAGTCGTTAATATATTACTATTTTATATGTTAATATATCTTCAAATTTGAAGACCATAAAAAAACTAAAAACCTTATGGACGGCAAAATTTGAACTTCGTTTTTTTTTTATATTATAGGAGGCAAACGAACAGAGTAACAGTGCTTGCAAGTTTTGTTCGGTTCATGAGAGCACCGTAGACCCACCTGCCCTCTCCATACGTCGATCTCTTCCTCCTCCTCCTCCAACCCATCTCCCAAACTCAGGCTGCCAACGCACTTGCGACTCCCCTGGTGTTGCTAGTGTTTATGTACGATGGTGATCACTTAACATCAGGTGAGCCACCTGCGGCACTCGGCCGGCTACTCCCCAACGTAGGGGGACCGGGTGCCGGGTCGTTCACGGTGTATAAAAATTAGAAATCTTAACAAAAATAAACATGTTATATGAACAATTAAAATTGGATTTAGTTCTTTTAAAAATATAGCAACACAAATGCTTTCGGATTATTCAGTGTCAGTGTAAAAAAAGCCAACAGTAATTAACGTTACTTTAAAAGAGATAGCCTGGGACTTATAGTGCTAAGACTTACTTAGTCTTTTGAATTGAATACAATAAGTGGATAAATATAGTACTCGAAACAATACAAACGCTGCTAATTTATACATATTTCCAGCGTATATTGAGCTGCAAATTAAAGTAGATACTTCGTCTCAAATTTCATCTCCGCGTGCGAGTACGAACTCAAATTAATTCTACAGTTCCTGTTTACATTTGGATAACGATGAAAATAAACAAACTGTAAAGTAGAATATTACCAGAAAATGTAGATTAACTCCATATAAAGTTAGTGTATTGTATCATCCTACTTTTTTATAATGCTCCGTAATGCAAGCTACATTACTTAATTTGGTTTGAAATTTGATCTCAACCAATACCATATGTCTAATGTGGCGTATTAATTAATTGAAAAAATGATTCTTCAAACATTTTTTCATAATTGTTACTTATAACATATGTGTCCTAATATCCTTGTCCTATCCTTCCAAATAAATACAAATATGAGTTTGTTTGTTTTTTTTTCGAACTGAATACGCTATTGACCAAGCAAGGTCTTAACAGCTTCACCGGACTACTCAATATGAGTTTGTTGGTTACGTTTTCACACACTAACTTGCACTGCAGAAAAGGACAGAAATTAAAACGAGTGAACGAGAAAACGAGAAATTAAACCGCAAGCAAATGCTAGTCATTTATAAGGTGAATGTTCTTGAATGATATAATTACTAGGTGATTATAAAATTTTAATCATGCTGGTGTAGTACCTTTCCTTTGAAAACTATTTATTTTTCAAAATACGGTAGCAATCCTCAATAACTTTATCGTTTTCTCTCACACGGGAACATATAACCTAATTTGTTCTTATAACATTAAGTAACTATTTAATTATTACAGTACATTTAAGATACTTTAAAGAGAAAAGATACTTTGACACTTTTTTTGACACCTATAAAACTTGACTATGTTATGATGGCCAAAAAAAATTTTTGGTAATTGTTTTAACAACGATATAATTAACGAAATTTAGGCTATATTAATAATGTCTATAATATTTTGATTGCTATGAGTTTAGTATAATAATCAAAAGTTATGTATTTGTTGGATATCAAAATACCTATTTATTATCTGTGTTGAACTAACTATTGCCTATTTAAAATAATATGCATTATTACAAAGAAACAATACGTACAATAACGTAGAAGACATCCATTATAAAACTGGTTTATCTATATCTACATATCTTCTATATATATAACACATAATTAAATCTAACGTGTCTGTACTTTTTAGACTTTTGTGAAGAACACTGTTGCAAGTATCTTGGTATAAGTTGTAGCGACACAGTGTAGCGCGTGCATAGCAATTTGCCTGCGTAGACAAATTGCGAGGCACACGCCCGACGCTGTTGGCCGCAGTCCCCTCCAACCGATCGTAGAATACGTCCGTGTAAACATTTGTATTAATAATTGTTTCAGTTAATGTTATAAAATAAATACCATTGTATAAGATAAAAGGTGTCTTTATTGACCTCACCGATAAATTGGTAAAAAGTAATAAAATACATTTCAATCATTTTTAGAAATGTCCGTCTGTCTGTCTGTCTATCTGTATGTATGCTTGATCACGCATCACTGCTAAAGTACTGCGTTCACGATAAAACCTCACCCAGAAAATCATAAAGCATTCTCCAGTAACATTTAGTCTTAGTCTCTTTTCATTCACTTTATCAAAAGTTATTGTAATTTTAATGACGATGCGACGGCTAAAAAACGGATGGGGGAGCCTCTGGCTCCCAGGGAAATAGAGGAGAAGAGGAAGACCGAGAGGGAGGACAGGATGGAGAGATGGAGGCAGGACCTGGCGGACGCGCAGTACGGTAGATATACTATCGACGCCGTTCGCCCGGTCCTGCGGGATTGGTGTAACCGAGGATGGGGCTCCCTGACGTTCCGTCTGGTGCAGGTGCTGACCGGGCACGGGTGCTTTGGTTGGTACCTGCACCGGATAGCTCGCAGGGAGCCCACCGCTGCATGTCACGAGTGCGGCGCTGAGACGGACACCGCGCAGCACACACTTTCTGAGTGTGCTGCGTGGGAGGAGCAACGCCGCACTCTGGCTGCGGCGGTAGGAGAGGACCTCTCGTTGCCGGGCGTGGTTACGGCCATGCTCGGCAGCGAGGAGGTGTGGAGAGCAATGGCCTCCTTCTGCGAGGAAGTCGTCTCGCAGAAGGAGGCGGCGGAGAGGGCCCGCGAGGACGATCCTCTAAGTGGCCTAGTAGTCCGGTGAAGCTGTTTAGACCTTGCTTGGTCAATAGCGTAGTCAGTTCGAAAAAAAAAAGATTTTTAAGTCACTATTTTTTTACATTAGTTTCCACGCGGACGGAGTCGCAGGCACTGCTAGTAAATAATAATTATGTTTGTATCCAATATGAGTCTCCTTATGATAAGAAATGTAAAACTTCACAACTCCCTGCTTTCCCAGCGTCATTACAACGGTATCGCAAAACTCGCGACAACTGAAAGGAACTTATTCCAACTCAGTATCCCGATGTAACGATTCCCGCATGGCAGTTATGACACAGGAAAGCTTTTATCTCAAACAATGCATAGCGTTTCCGATCGTAACTGAAATAAATTTATACGCATTTATACCACAATTTATAACTAAACAGAAGTATAGTTTAAAATTCTTATAGTTGGAAATCCCATATGTTATGTTAGGACCGCAAGAACCTTTAAAAAACTGAATTTCTTAAAAAAACCCGGCACGATCTAAATACTAGAAACTGTGAGAAAACTTAGTAAAACCAAAAAAAGTTTTTTACGGAATAGTGTGAGG
This sequence comes from Antheraea pernyi, assembly GCA_015888305.1. Lineage (NCBI taxonomy): Eukaryota > Metazoa > Arthropoda > Insecta > Lepidoptera > Saturniidae > Antheraea > Antheraea pernyi. The sequence continues at coordinate 71,676 of MU159962.1, forward strand.
TTTTACAACAAAGTCCCAAAGGATATTACCGATTTGCCGGATTTTGAGTTTAAGCGCCATGTCAAGCGGGTTTTGGGTGTTTGGAGATTCTTATCGGCAACTTTTTGCGTGAGGAATAGTGGTGGGGTTGAATACTAAGTCGGGTTGAGTGTTGAAAACACATGTTCTCGTGCCATCATCAAAGTTAATACATCTAAAAACACGTACCTACTTATTGTAGTTTTTACCATGGCTATGATAATTTTCACTTAAATGAACACATTAACATTGACAAATTTTAATAACGCACTTTTATTTATATTGATTTTGAAAATTAAGATTCTGTTATACTTAAATATCACATAATAACATTAATATTGTTAACATGTTTGATCCAGAATACGAATAAGGAATCGGCATTCGTTACCGACATTTTTTCCCCCTATTTAACAAAATTAATGTAATCTGGGTTAAATTATGTATGGGTTAAATAAATACATATTCTGCAAAGTCAAGTAAAACAGAGTGAAAAAAAATATTTTTATACGCAATCCTTCTCAAACCGATATTAAATGAAACGTCGAATAAAATGTATGATCGATTAATGGTAAACAAGAAAAGTAGTGATTTTCATTAATAATAACACTAGTAGGTAATGGCTGAGCATTGTTTAACAAATTAATCTCATGCACTACTAACAAAGTATATACACAAAAACATTATAATAGTAACCGCCGATATGACTTTTATTACTTAACCTATGCAATATTATTTCACTATAGTTGATATCGGAACAAAAAATTAAAATAGATGTTATCATCTATATATTAATACGTGAAGCCTAAACTTTGTAAAACTTATTAACGGAATTGGGCGAACGGATGAATATGAAATTTGGCATAGTTAAAGTTTATATGGAGGAGAAGTGCAGAAAGCTATTTATTTTATATAAAATGCATTAGAAGTACGTTAAATTAATTAAAATATGCATTACTCACACTACTGCTTCAATTTTACACAACATATACACACATGTAAATAAAAAAGACATTTTGGCATCTGCAGCCCACTAGTATATATTAACTTACAGAGTTATTTTTCTATTTTAGTTTCCGTATTCATTGAAATTTGATATAATTACGATATATGCACTACTACATCATATATTAATGTTAATGCATCAAAATAATAAAAAATAGCTATATACCTCAATACGTACCTAATAACTTATGGCTGTACTTACAATAATCACCGCGTAAGAGTTTTGAAGTGTATTGTAAATAATGCCATCTATACAATTTCTGCCGAACTATATCAAATATTACCGTATATGATACCGTTACAGCTACCTGTATACCAGTTACACCTTTGTACGTTGATAGATGGCGCTTATTTCAAAGCTGTTTTCGTATTACAGTTTGTGAAACTTTTAGAAAGTTACAACCATTTCGTACAGATGTCGTAAGTGGTATTTAAACCAAGCAACACAACATTTATAATTGAAGAACAACAAATTCCGAACCCTCTTTATATGTATTAGTATATTTTTGCTCCATATATTATCATACATAGCATCGACTGTCCTTTAGGGTTATCGATAATAGGTGTATTGTAATCTAAATGAAATTCTTTCCTAGGCTTTGTGTTATTAAAATTATTTACCTTTAAATATTAACCTATTTAACGTAAAAATATTCTATGTACGAAATCAATTAAAAGAGAATTAAAAATAAAAACGTTATATTCTTTACCCACTATCGAATCCAACAGTTTAGATTTAGGCTAACTAATTTCAAAATAATTTTATATAATTACATATTATTGTTTTTCACTTTATACCACTTTTTCGAATGAATCAACCGCTGTTGACTTGATTTGCGTTTTATCGGAATATGGTAAACGCATAAGTCACGCAGCCGAAATAGCAATTAACACAAAACTGCCAAAGTGACCGAATCTCTATACAGATTCCGCGAATAGAATCTAACACTATATGCAGTTTTATGCGTGTATACATACATACTTGTTTATATAAACTTTATACTTTGGATCTTACAAATTTAGCTAAGATTAATTAGCCAAAGATGGTTTCGTACAGAATTACCAACTATAAAACTATAAAACATTATAAACGTATAGCTATTTAATGCGGTATCATTGGATCGCCTAAGTACTATATTCAAGAGCTCCGTTACGAAGGAAAAAAACCTCTGTGTGATTATTATACTACCAAAAAACATGGAGATAAGCGTTTAGGCCTTAAATAGAAAATAAAACAATGTATTTTATATATATACATTGAAGAATACGCTAACAGTAGAACTGTCTTGTACATAACATGAAATAACTTTATTAATAGTATAAGCTACAACGACATATAAATAAATAAAAATAAAAATGTCCGCCACTATCAATCATCTGGCAACGTTACTGCCTGTTGGGGTATTCATAATATAAGTGACAACATCTGGACCTGTAGGCCGAGCACGCTGGCTCTCGCCAGACGCTGCCGCAGCAGTTTTGTTTCGCTCGCTCAACTCTCGTGTTGTTATTATGTAATTTCAAAAGAATCTAACTTCGACTAGCTATATACTTTAATAGAGCAAAAATACATGAATTACTGCCTCTACATTACGTCATATATCCGCTATATTATATTGAAAGCAACGGAAGTTAATCCAAATCGTTATAAAATTTTCTCTAATTCGAATATATATCAATCACTACATAGTATAAAACAAAGTCGCTTTCTCTGTCCCTATATCCCTATGTATGCTTAAAATTTTAAAACTACACAACGGATTTTGATGTGGTTTTTTGTAATAGATAGAGTGATTGAAGAGAAAGGTTTATATGTATAATAACATCCATTAAATAGTTCAGAAATACCGTAATTTTTGAGGTTTCTAATGTGATGTCGTAAATAATTACATAACCGATTCGATGCAGACGAAGTTACACGGGTCAGCTCGTTTCATACAAAATGAAAAATACTTCATACAAAATGAAAAATACTATCTTATTTGAAATATTGGTAATTAAAAACAATCACATCGACCAATTCATGAACTGAAATCATTAAATTTATATGAAGTAGGTATCAATGATATCAATCACCACAACTAGTACAATTAATCTATCTCCTAAAGTATTTTGTTAGGAATATAAATCGAACATTTGGTGCAAACACTATGTCATTGATTTGAGCACTATGTCTTTTTTTCAAATAAAAATGAACGGTCCGGATGATAAACACTAAACAAAAAGAAACACTTTTGCATATATAGTTATATTTTTCTTTTAGCTCTAATAATTCTGAGATCTATTATTATTTTTATAAATATCTCATTACTACTTACACCAACAACAAATTTACAGACTTTAAGTTATTAAAATCTTATACCCCTATTAAATTTTATCATTAGGTACTCTGCCTATGAAAAATCGTAGTGGTTTGTAGCCTACACAATATTCAGAAGAGTCGCTATCGTCCAGTAAATGTGTCATCAAAGTCGCTTCAGCTGTTTCATTTGTTATAACGGATAAACAAATGACACTTAAACTGTATTTTTTTTAGTGGTAGAGCCACGCTGAAACTATTACTGGTTTTAGCATGAATGGGTCGGCTCGCCCGGGGTAGTACCACACTCTCATAGAAAACCGACGTGAAGTAACAGTGCTTGCATTGTTGCGTTTCGTTCGGTGAGTGAGAGCGCCGGAGGCCCACCTCCCCTCTCCTCTCCTCTCTCCTCGCCCACTCCCTCCCCCTAACCCTTCCCCCAAAAGGGTGGCAACGCACTTGCGACTCCTCTGGTGTTGTTAGTGTCCATGGACGGTGGTGATCACTTAACATCAGGTGACCCACCTGTTCGTTTGCCACCTATGACATAAAAAAAAATTATATGTACGAGTATGTATAGATTTTAGTATATTCGTAGTGATCCTCTCCTCTCCTTTCTCCTCGCCCACTCCCTCCCCCTAACCCTTCCCCCAAAAGGGTGGCAACGCACTTGCGACTCCTCTGGTGTTGTTAGTGTCCATGGACGGTGGTGATCACTTAACATCAGGTGACCCACCTGTTCGTTTGCCACCTATGACATAAAAAAAAATTATATGTACGAGTATGTATAGATTTTAGTATATTCGTAGTGATCTAGTTAGTGATTCGACTGGTGCAATTTCAATACGGTATCTACAGGTTCGAACCACAACATGAACCAACGATGTTTTTGAAATTCGTGTAACCTGAACCTGAGAAATGTTCTTATAGTAACAGAATATGTGAGAAAATATAGAACTGTGGATTTCGGCATTAAGACATCGTGGGCTGGCGTGAATATGTCCACACCTTCTTACGGAAAGAAGCCTGTGGCTATGCAGTATATCTCTTACAGGCTGGTGAGATGATGATAGATTTTACTAATAGTCGATTATACATATTTTGCACAGTAGCCCGGTGAAGGTGTAAAGGCTTGCCAGGTAAATAGCGTAGACAGTTCGAAAAAAAAAATTTCGTTGTGGTAGAATTATACACGACCTACTCGTGATCACCATACACACGGTAATCAAACTATCATAGTAACTCTTTACGTTTGTCGTGTTTCAAAAGGTTTGCAGGCCGACATAACAGCGACGACTGCCGATGGATTCGTGATCTCTCAAGAATCGCCAGCGTTTTTGGATTGTACACAATCAGTTACAGTGCAATCACTCTGTTGTAATATAATAAAAATTATGATTGTAATGCTTTATTGTTACATATTTTACTAGTGACCCTTCTCGGCTTCCGCTGGTGCAGGCAGGTAAACTGCGCTTGTAATAAGCGAGGGCAGATCTATTAAGCTGGTCGCTTTTTTAAATTGCTATGTAAGCAAATGTGAAAACCGAACTATCGACTGATTTGATTGGTTACTTTTGATTAAATAAATTTACTAAAAAATGATTACTATGTCTTATCTTTAGAAGGTGAATACTACCCTGAACTTTTTTTATAGATTATTAACGCAGCACACGTCATAGAAGGCCTGAAAAACACCGCTTTTCTGTGTGTCCTGACAAACATTGTCATAACTTTAAATGATTTGCGTATATTACTATTATAGATTATTAACGCAGCACACGTCATAGAAGGCCTGAAAACGCACCACTTTTCTGTGTGTCCTAACAAACATTGTCATAACTTTAAATGATTTGTGTATATTACTATAATAGATAGCCTATATCCGTCTGAAATAGTGTACCTTTCAAAAAGTGAAAGAGTTTATCAAATTAATACAGTGATTCCGGAATTTAATGTTCCTTACATAAACAAATATACAACCATATTTGTCTTTATTGTCTTATACAAAAATCAAATAAATATTATAGTTATCCGATTACACAGTATTTTTCCTTTCATAAAGCGTGTCACAAGTGTGAAGCTAATCCGTATTAAGAAAGCGTCCTTAACCTCGGCTACGACTATTAATTTTACCAAAGTACGTTTTATGTATTGGTACACAGTGTATCCATTCCCACAAACATAGAAACAGACAAGCGAGGTCGTAGAGAATTATTACAATGGACTTTTAAACAACAAAACACAATTACACAATTTCTGAGATAAAATCAGTGTGTAATTGTTACCGTTGAATATTAGTGTTTAAGCTTAACAAGGGTAAGGCATAATAGGATATTTGGATTTACTGGACCGCCGCCACCTGTCTTGATTCACTTCCTTGTCTGTTAATTAGTCTATTTGATTTTCTACAAGTGGTATTAGTGTCAACAATTTTTTTTTTAATATTAGACACAGTAATTACGAAATATAACTGTAACAAATATGTAATATAATATAATTTCTATGGCGAAAAACCCGTCATAGTGATCGCTTCTGTGGATCGTGTTTCGGGATCAGCCTGTACATATCCAGCTTTTTACAGGCCGGCATGACAGCGGCGACCGGCGATGGATAGTATGTCACTCGGTAGTCGCCATTGTTTTTGGATTGTACTATGCTTTCCATCAGGCATAGTACAGTCATTTTGTCGTGCTACGATAAAAAAAAATACTTATTACAGTACTTATTTCTGTCTGTAGAGTATATCTTGTATCATATTATATACTGTGTAATTATTATATTTGTCCCAACAATAGAGCTATTGTAAATTAAATACATTCGTAGTAAATAAATAATAGTTTAAAAAATACATTTATTTCTAATTTCACTATTCTTAATCCAAATTTATTAAATTTTATTTTCTGTTTTTTAGTTGGATTTTTTATGAAAGCGTGTTTTTTTAGTTTTTCTTTTACTATTATTTATTTTTCATTTTTTAGTTAATTTTTTTTACCTTTTTTTTCGGATTATTGCATTGTCATCGACCTTTGACAGGTGTGCAAAGTTTGAATTAAATCTGATCGTTCAAAGTAGGACAAAATCGAGCTCAAAGGGGTCGGTTATAAATATACATACATATAGGTGAAACTAATAAAAGCGTGAAAATAATTCGTAATAAACATTTATTTATAGTGGGACACAACGCCTTCCATAGAAACATCATTTTTCGAAGTAGATGGGCTTCTAACAATGACTACTAATAATACGAAATATCAACAAGTAACTAAATAAAGAAAATATAATAAAAGTATCCACAAGAAAAAGAAAAGAAAAGAACGAAAATAGAAATAATCTGTAGGTAACTGACAACGAAATTATTTTGAATACGACTGTACTGCAACTAGCCTTGACACTGAGACACGTGTCAGCGTGGGTGCAATAGGGACGAGGTACGAGGGCGGATGAGCCTGCTCCGCCTTCACCTGTTTTGCATACCTCTGATACCTAAATTTGTGTTCATCTACTTCAGAGCGGTCAAAAAATTTGACGCGGACTGTAGACAAATAAACGCGAAAGCACAGAGTATTTACCACAGAAAACATTGTCTACTTTTATATCAGTCTTTATTCCAATGTTTTCATTGCTGAGGAATAGGCAAAGGTACCTAAATCACGCACACTAATCTATGTTCAAGAATCAATTTAACTGGATAATAAGCTGAATTTAATAAAAGACCAACATAACCAGGGATTATGGGGCAAAACTATGTCTTTAGTGTTATTAATATAAATACCTAAACCATAAATTATAGACTATTAAAACTTACTAGTGGGCGCCCAATGGTCGACATTCGACCATAGTTCATTGATTTTTTAAAGTTTGAATTCTATTAGGATTAATATCATTGTTGAATGTAGAATGAAAAAGGATAATTGGAACGTAAGAGTAAAATAATACATACAGTCGAGCATTGCAACCTCCTTCACAACCTTTTTTGAAGTCCTTTATTGACAGATGTCAAAATGTTTTTTTTATTTACATGTGTATATATATTGTGTAAAATTGGAGCAGTAGTATGAGTAATGCATATTTTAATTAATTTAATGTACTTATAATGCATTTTATATCAAATAAATAGCTTTCTGCACTTCTCCTCCATATAAACTTTAAATATGCCAAATTTCACGTTCATCCGTTCGCGCATTTCTCTCAAAAAGGGATACAAAGTTTAGACTACACGTATTAATATTATGATGATAATAAGAATGTAAATGTGAGGTCTCTGTACTTTTTAGATTTTTGTGAAAAGTAGATTACTAAATGGACTTAAGATTTGATTATGATCTAGTGATTGAGATGATTTTATTAGTCACTGTTTTTTTACATTATTTTCCACGCGGACGGAGTCAAGGGTACAGTTAGTAATAAAATAAAATTACTTATTTTGTTATTATACGACGATTAAGTGCCGATTTCTATATATAATTAGCGGGCCCGGCAGACGTTGTCCCGCCCTGATTATAAAACAATACTTGACAGGTTATATACTAAAATATTCCTCTTGGATCACTTTATGCACCGGTGAAAACCGCATGAAGATGCGTTCTGTAGTTTTTGAGTTCATCGCGAACAGACATACAGACAGACGCGGTAGGGGACTTTGTTTTATAGTATGTAATGATATAGGTTATTTTTAAACTGTTGTTTAATTTAACAAATTTTGATTGTAGAATTGCTTAAAACTATTAAGCACTACCATGATGCTTTATTTTTATATAAATATTGCATAAACGTAACTCTATACACATATAAAGAAGCAGATCGATATAAAAAACGTGACCAATGAAGCGTAAATTTTTATAAGAAAATAGATTGCATGCGGAGGATTATATCAATTCTCATGTTACCAAAACAGACGGTAGTTATAAAGAGAAAAAAATAAAACAAAAAAACAACATATTATTATCGTCTGAGACTAGTATAGCCTGTCACTTGTTATGCACTTCCTTTGTAGTGAATGTCGAGGTGTTTTGTGTTATGGCCAATGCAAATTTGATGCGATTTAGTGTCCGACAACCTACATAAGCTTAATCTATTGTTAGATAGTTATCTAGTGAGTTTTAGATAACTAATTTTTGAAGTCAAAGCATCTTTAGCCACGTTAAGTGATTTAAAAAAATTAAATACATTCATTTGGCAGGGGAAAAGCTTTGGATACCAAATATCAAAAACGAAATAGGGAAACAAGACACAACAAGAAAAGCTATAAGGCAAGTAGCAACTGACTATTATAGAAGACTTTACTCGCTAGAACCTAATAGCCCATCTTCAACTATAAATCTTGAAAAAGACAAAAGAGAGCATACTCCAGTCTTATTATTGTCAGAAATCGAACAAGCTATCAAGACTCAAAAGAATGATAAAACTCCGGGACCAGACCAAATAACAAATGAAATGATCAAATTATTTGCAACAGAACCAACGAACCTAAGAAAACTTACAGAATTATACAATACCATATTAGATACAGAATATGTACCACCCCAGTGGACCAAGAGTACAATTGTATTATTATACAAAAAAGGAGATAGAAATAACATTGAAAATTATAGACCAATAAGTCTTATATCAAATATCTATAAAATATTTTCTAAAGTGCTCTTAAATAGAATAATAAAAAGGGCAATGGATGAACAACAACCAATTGAACAGGCCGGTTTTAGATCTGGGTTTTCAACTGTTGATCATATGTTTGTTTTAAAGCAATTAATAGAGAAATGTCAAGAATATGGTAAAGGGTTGTATATTGCATTTGTAGACTACAGTAAAGCGTTTGATTCAATATATCATGACTCACTTTGGCAGGCTTTAATACAGCAAGGAGTGTCAAGAAAATACATACGAATACTCAGAAATGTATATGCAAATAGTACAGCACAAATTAAGCTAGAGTCAGTTGGTGAGGAGTTCCCTATCGCAAGAGGTGTAAGACAAGGAGACCCATTATCTCCAATACTTTTCTCAGCAATTCTAGAAAACATATTCAAAAAGTTAGAATGGGACAACATTGGCATAAATATTAATGGTAGAAAACTAAATCACCTGCGGTTCGCAGATGATTTAGTCTTATTATCAGACAACGGTAAAATGCTTAAAACTATGCTGCAACAACTTACTGAAGCAAGTAGAGGAGTGGGTTTGAGTATCAACAAATCAAAAACAAAGATAATGACAAATAGAGAGGAAATACCTATACAAGTAGACAAAGAAAACATTGAATATGTAAAACACTACATTTACCTGGGGCAACTAATTCAAGGACCAAACTGACTCCGAAACAGAAAGAAGGGTTTCGTGTGCTTGGAAAAGATACTGGTCTCTTAAGGAAATATTTAAAAGTAAAATCTTCTCCGTGACTGACAAGAAGAAAGTATTTGAGTCATGTATTCTACCATGTCTCACGTATGGTTGTCAAACGTGGGCGCTGTCTCAAAAGCATTACTTAAAGTTAAGAACATGTCAAAGGGGAATGGAAAGGAGTATGTTGGGAATCTCACTAAAAGACCGAAAAAGAGCTCAAGAAATAAGATCGACAACAAAAGTACAAGACATAATAAAAAAAGTTAAGCAACTAAAGTGGCAATGGGCAGGGCATATGACAAGAGATACTAAGATAAAATGGACAAAAATGATCACGGAATGGTACCCACGAGATGGTAAAAGGAAAAGAGGGAGACAAATTAAAAGATGGACAGACGATATAAAGAAAGTGGGTGGTTTGGTCTGGCAAAGAGAAGCTAATGATAGAAAAAGTTGGAAACAGCTGGAAGAGGCCTACGTGTCAAGTGACACGCTGATTACTACAATAGATAACCTGATGTGTTAGGCTAAAGTAAAAAAAAAAAAATATATATTTTGAATATAGTTTCAGCAATAAAGGCTATAATAATAATAATATGTTGTGTAAAATTGAAGCATTAGTGTGAGTAATGCATATTTTAATTAATTTAATGTACTTCTAATACATTTTATATAAAATAAATAGATTTCTGCACATCTCCTCCATATAAACTTTAACTATGCCAAATTTCACGTTCATCCGTTCGCGCAATTCCGTTAAAAAGGGATACAAAGTTTAGGCTTCACGTATTAATATAGAGATAACATAAGGAATTGCACACCTATATTGCCATTGTAATATCTGTACATAAATAGGCAAAGGTAAAACAGTTCAGTACATTTTTTAATACAATATTATACAAAAAGGTTTTGGTCCAATGTTTGTCTATGGACATTTTTTTGTTTAGGAGCTATCGAAGAGCTTTAATGTTATCAGTAAAAAATGGGAAAGTGATCGTTATGTTTTCTTTAATATTAAAATTGGGAGAATTCATTAATAATGGTTGAATTTCGAGCACTAGACGATAGTTAGTGTTTACTATATACTAATCTTCAACAGTGATTGGTAAGCAAAATGGGTTGAAGAGATAAAAAATCATGAACTACCTATACCATTTTCTATGTAAGGAAATAGTTTGCAATGTCCTTGCGGCGATGTAAATTTTAGTCTGCTCTTCGTATCTTGCGACCTATTCACACGGGCCAGGCATTCACTCCCTCTCAAAAACCTACCCTTATTCGTGTGCAAACATAAGGTGACAACGATGTTTAATAAAATACGTCTCTTCGTCTCCATGCATAAGATTAAAAATTATGCAGTCATTGAATACTAACGTTAAATTTATGTTCGTCAATCTGTTTGTTTTTATCAAGGAACTTTAACATTCGAGGCACGTAACAAAAGAACAGAATAATTTCAGAGCACGAACCTTCAATGAAGATCGAAACGGAAATATATCTGAATAAGAAACTTTTGTATTCTTTTTATTTTGACCAAATAAATCGTATTATTACGACATTGCTTGTAAAACATTAGATCTCGCGTATGTATCTATACATCTTCTATTCCTCTGTACATATAATAAGAATGTATATCTAACGTGTCTGTACGTATGACGTGTCTATTTGAAAGGTGGTAGAGCCACGCTGAAGCTATTACTGGTTTCAGCATGGATGGATCGGCTATTTACACTGAACAAAAATCCTTTGCTAAATTCCACGCGAAAGAAGTTGCGGGTAACATTTTTTTTTATAATATAGGAGGCAAACGAACAGATGGGTCACCTGATGTTAAGTGGTCACCACCGTCCATAGACACTTGCAACATGAGGAGAGTCGCAAGCGCTACCCGCAACTTCTTTCGCGTGGAATTTAGCAAAGGATTTTTGTTCAGTGTAAATATGAGCGTAGGGCACGCACAGTACTTGACACTATTTGTTTAGCTTATTTGCGCGGAACTCTTATGTGTTTCTAAAGCAAACGTAGTCGAATTTACTCCTTATAACAATTATCAATCAGTTAAAGTGCTGTCCAAATCAGTCTAACCGTATCGCAGATTAACTGGAACAATCAGACAGAGAAGAATCTTTTTTTTTTGTTGTTATCATAGATACCTCATAAACTTTCGTATTTAGTAATAAAACTGTTACTTTGCCTTTGCAAACATTAACTTAAATTTTAATTGTTGCATTGGTTTTACTAATAATATTCAACAATTAAATTGGATGTAACTGGCCCAAACAACTTTGGATAATCCGCTTAAAAGGGATTAATTAGACCCAAATTTATATCACCCACTGCTTCCGCTTTTGTAACTTTGTTAAATGAAGCAATAATTAATAGAACACTTTAATTTATTTTAATACACGACATACAAATTACATTTAATGGCATGAACATAATAAATGTCTACATTATAAATTAAATGCTCCATAGTAGTGTTTTTTTACATTGATGTATTTAATAGTTTTATATGGTACATTTAGCATTTATCGATCAATAGTTATACATTTATAAAATCATTTTTAATGTTTGTCTACTCGTCCTTTCTTTTAAATTACGTAACGAATTTTATTACCGTTTTCACCATAAGTTAGTAAACTTCTTTTAGAATATTTTTTAGTCAATTTAATTGAAGCCGATGTTTGTAATCAGGTCGCAAAAAATATATGTCGGGCGCTTACAATTACTTAGATTGGCTAAAGCTAATGAAATACATGCATATAATGTACGACAAAAACTGTAGATCTACAAAATAACTACTGAAAAGTCTCTGATATACGAGTATATTAATCTCTCCGAAAGATAATCACAGTAACAATTTTTATTTTTTACATATTACTAAAAACATAAAATATTCGAAACCCTCTTTTGATATATAATGTATTTATTTATGACAGTTAAAATTTTTGGTTACGTTGAGCATTTAATATAGATCTAAATTGTTCATTAGATATCCTCGACTTCTGATTATACGTAAAAAAATGTTTGGAGGTAATTTACAGAAATTGTCTGACTTTATAAACTGTAATTATCCAAAACACCAAAAATGTATCGAGGCTAAAACTATGGTATATCGTTTAGACATTAATTATGTCACATTACTAGATTGCACCTATTGGTTAAATTGAAGTCGAGGCAAATCACTAACTACTTATAACTAAAAATATAAAAACCAAAATTATACACAATTACATATCATTTTTGAAGTTATGTTTAAATTGTGCTACGCTTATTAAGAAAGGGTACGAAAATGTATAATGCTGTCACATGTCATGGTACCATAAAAGATCTACTTGGAAAAGAATCTATATACTTACATAAATACATACACATTTTTATTGTATAGAGTTACATCGACTTAATCACATACGGTAAATAAAATGTTTTGAAATGAAAAAAAAGACATTTGCTAGCAGCATGTCATCTCATTATATACTTACTCTCTACATGTCTCGGTTTATAATCCCAATCTAAATTATCGCACGCGTTGAGACCAGAATTACGCGTACCAGCTGTTACTAACGTGCAATATACTAGCTTGTATATATTGAATTATTATTTTTGTTTCTCTTTAGATACCAGTATGCTACTTTATTAATGCTAGAGTTATTATCGAAATACCCTACATATAGATATGTAAGAAAATATAAATATCATATTTTTAATTATAAAATCATTGGGTGGGAACCTTGTGCATAAATCCCACCAGGTTGATGGGATAAAACAAAAATAAAAATGAGTAAAAAAGGCGTAAAGATAGAAAGATAGTATGGAGCGGTAGGTCTACCCTTTTTAAAGTATATAATTCCCTAGTAGGTATATTATTTTTATGTATCTCGTATTTATTACAGCTTTATTTATCGAATTTTCTCTACTTTCTATAAATATTATATTAAAGTATTATACATATAAACCTACCTGAAGATATATTACAAATGATAGACGAAACCGTTTCAAAATCCGTTACATAGTTCAGTAGAACTGAGTGCAGATACACAGATTAATGCTTTTGTAGTAAACTATATTGTTGATTTTACGAAAATATGTACAAGAATATACTTTTATATATGAAAATATACTTTTTATAATACGTAGATATTATTCAAAATGAATATACGTCCGTGATAAAAATATGTTCGACATTCAACATATCATCTGCCTCTGTTACCTTCCGATCGGTGCTCAGTATTGTATTTTTTGTTTGTGACATACACATCCAAGTAGGGTAAACAAGCTGTTCAGACCAGGTGCCCTAAAAAAATTGCCCACAACTGTCTGTAATTTGACACATGCTCTACCGTGATCACCGTATATGGTAACCGGTTTAGCAACAATTTTATAACCAACATACAACGTCTGAGACAAGTTTATTGTTCTCTAAATTGACATAAAGTGTTACTTTTATAAATTACGTTTTTGTTAATATTTCATCAACAGGTTAGTCTCGAGGTTAGTATTATTTAAATTACTACAAGAGAACATATCTCTATATGAAGCATTCCATGTCAAATCAATCGCTTTTAAAGCCCACCCCTTTCTTTCAATTTGGCTGATTTATGTCTTCCCTTTCTACCCTATTAAAAACATTTTTGAAGAAATTTTCTAATTTTCTTACCCAAACCAAAATAGATATGAATTTCTTAAAAGAATCATATTACAAGTAGCTGTAAGTACTTCAAACATTCAATAATTGGTATGGTATTTTTTCTTAAATTTTTATCTTTAAATTTATTTTCCAAAAACTATACAAAATAAATGTAAGGTGTTAAAATTTATGATTTTTTTTCACTTTTTCTAGACAAATCATCATTCTTTCTTAGTTTCAATTTTTTTTCTAAAATAGAATGTGATCGATTCCGGTGAATATGTCACCCATCATGGAGTGAACTGATATTTCCTTCTATTGTTCTTGTATGAACTGAAAATCCAGCTAGGCTTATTTCACAACACACTATTTTGGAAATCTTTAAGGTTTCATAAAAGACATCACAGTTTGATAAACTATGAAGAAACAAAAATTAAATGTAGCCATCTTAGAAAAAAAAATGTTTCCTTCTATATTTTTTAAAGTACAACCAAAAACCAAATATATAAAAAAATGCCATTTATTTCATTTTTAAACGATCCACAGGTTTTTCAAAAAGATATCCAACGTATGTCAGCTTGAATCCATAAAATTTGCAAAATAACACCCGATCGAGTACTTAGCAATTTAATGGCCTATTTCTTTCATCTTAAAATATTTAAAAAAAAATGATTGTTTATAAAAATATCTACATAATATGAATTATACTATAAATACATCTTGAATAAAATGTACTATTTAATGTAAACACAGGTCTTAATTCGTTTCGTACCGTTCGTACTTATTTACCTAAACAACCTTTAACATTATTCCACGAAGTATTCAACAGAATTCGATAACCTGCAATGGAGCAAATTCGAATAACATCTGTCTGCGCCCTCGACCTTTCACCTCTCTGACCGCTATATTATTGCAGTCTAAAGTTCAATGGACGGATAAAATATATTTATTTAATTTCGCAAGGAGCATGAGCTTGTAACTCTTTCAAATCCATTTTAATTTCAATTTAATAAGACAACATATAATCTCGAATTGCCGAGTTATAAAACTGGTATGTTTAATAATGCTCAATTTAGATAAAAACAAATATTATGTTGTTATTATGTAAATTTATACAGGATACTCTTAATATATTTTACTATAACATATAAATATTATTGCGTATCGAACTATTATATATATATGAACTCCCATGTCTGTATTAAACCCATTTTCCTCTGTATTAGTATTGTATTAACAAAAGTACATGACTATAAATGAAATCAAAAATACTTTATTCAGTTTAGGCCCTAATAAGGCGCTTATGAACATCAAAACTACCACCGGTTCGGAAAGCAACCCAGCCGTCGAGAAGAACCGGCAAGAAACTCGATCGGGTACATCTTTTTAACATTTAACATTTCGAATACATCGTTACGGTACCGTTTTTAGTGGATGCACAGAGAGGAGTCAATTCCAGACATCACTATCTTTCACATATCGATCCACTATATAAAATTCTATTATTTTTCCAATTTCTTTATTTATTATCTCACATGTCACATGTTATCACATGTTATCTCCAAGTTGCAGTACGTACAGAAATGTATGTTCTTCCCCTGTCTAATGATTCTAGTGTTTTACCTAGAACTTGAAGATGTCAATTTTAGGTATACAGTTTCTTATAACACGTCTGGTTTGGGGCGGAACATTATGTTACAAACTATTTTTCTCGTGAAAAAATTGTTCATGCACATGAGTCACATAAAAAGAGCAAATGTAAAAAAACACAGATCAAAAATATGGTTAATGTTCAAAATAATCAGCAAAATTGATCTGGGCATATACCTACATACAGTTTTTGTTACAACCTACAAAATTACGCTCGGAACTAAAAGGTCAACGCTAATAGGTCATTTAGCAGCGAAATTAAGTTCTAAACGAGGTTTTGTTAATTTACCTTCGGCGAAAACTTTTCTCAATATAAAAAGGGAAACACGAAACCAACCAATGTCACTTATGTAATTTCACGTAATATTCTTCAAATACCTTTCTATTACACTTTCTTTCTAGGTGTGTCTCTTGTATATAATTATTATATTTTTCACTGAATACTAATAAAAGCTAAAAGGAATTATACATAACCGTAACATGGGAACTACTTTTTGTATAATTATATCTATAGTTTACAAACTCTGTTCGGGCATAAATTGGTTGGGGGTACCCGATTGTCCGTTGACAAGCAATGTGTCAAAAAAAAATAATAATTTTGGCTACCCCCAACCAATTTATGCCCGAACAGAGTTTGTAAACTATAGATATAATTATACAAAAAGTAGTTCCCATGTTACGGTTATGTATAATTCCTTTTAGCTTTTATTAGTATTCAGTGAAAAATATAATAATTATATACAAGAGACACACCTAGAAAGAAAGTGTAATAGAAAGGTATTTGAAGAATATTACGTGAAATTACATAAGTGACATTGGTTGGTTTCGTGTTTCCCTTTTTATATTGAGAAAAGTTTTCGCCGAAGGTAAATTAACAAAACCTCGTTTAGAACTTAATTTCGCTGCTAAATGACCTATTAGCGTTGACCTTTTAGTTCCGAGCGTAATTTTGTAGGTTGTAACAAAAACTGTATGTAGGTATATGCCCAGATCAATTTTGCTGATTATTTTGAACATTAACCATATTTTTGATCTGTGTTTTTTTACATTTGCTCTTTTTATGTGACTCATGTGCATGAACAATTTTTTCACGAGAACCCTAATAATAAAAAAAAACCTTGAAAAACTATATACCTGAACCTTCCTCACGAATCACTTCATCTACTGGTGAAAACCGCGTAAAAATCCATTCAGTATTTCGTGAAGTTATCACGAACAGACAGACGGGCAGACAGACGTGGCAGAGAACTTTGTTTTATAATATGTAGTGATACTATATATCTATCTAACTACTAGTATAACTAACTATATATAGTAATATGGTCCAGCGAAAAAATTTTTCACGTTTTTTCTCACAAAAAATAGCACATTTGACATAATCCTTAATTATTAAAATTAAAGAAAGTAAAGGGAAGATTTGGTATCATTTCTTCGTTAGTATTATTTTAATTTAAATATTCTCTAACAATTGTCTAAGTTGACAGTTCTTATTCTATTGTTGTAATTAACTGTATCTCGATTTGCCGGCAAAAGATGTTTCATAGTAAATTATGGATTTCGTGGATATACTTAATTTGGAAGAAGTAAATAAATTAAATTTTTTTTAGACATTCACGAGTAAATCATAACTACTACTATTTGACACTATTGACATCTGACAGTGTATTTAATCTGTCATTATACTGTTGTTCCACCTTACACACGACGTAATATATAAATCTTATAAACAGCTTATTTTTACATCATTTTTTAACTAAAATATAACAATAACGTAATAATAAGTAAATATTCTTAATGAAGATAAATAAATTGGAATTCTTTGCAAAATATCTGTATGTAATGGAACGTTTTTGAATGATGAGATCGAATTGAACGAATGCTACCCAGAGTTGCTTGCATAAAAAACTTAAATCCGATGTTTAGCTAGAGACCGCTTGGACACGTTGTTATAATAAAGTATTTTAAACATGACTTCAACTAGATTTAAAATTTTAGACATTGCTTAGTAAAACTCGGGTTATACCCGTGTTCATTTTTGTTTTTGTAATAAAACCGTTATAGTTTTGGACAGTCGAGTGGTTAAAACCAAATAACCAAGAGATACGTTTTAATATAACATAGTGTAAAATGACCGACGAGTAAAGAGAGATTCATCGTGCCTACTTTGCAATTAACAACGAAAAGTACTAAGGCTATCTATACACTATTAATATTGTTGCAAACTAGCTTTTTACCACGAGTTCGCTCGAGTCACTATAGAATTGACCTCGGGACGAGTATTTCTTCTGACTGAAATTTGCCCCGTCCTTTTCTGTACCTTTGACATCGTGTATGCAGAATTTTATAATGATGGATTGAGGAGTTAAGATGTGATTAACAAATAAATGAACTCCTATGTGCCTTTATAATGTAAGTTAAGTTAGCATAGACGTGACCGCGACTATGCAAGCTTTTGCTATCGTTTGTTAAAATAAATTTTTAAGTTATAAAATATTAGCCTCTGCCCGCGACTTCGTTCGCGTTGAATAGTTACTTTGGGCTAACGCTGACACGCAGCGGAAGCTCTCAAGAGGAAAAAGAGACCCGATTTTGAAACATTCTTCATTGTTGCTCCGCTCCTATTGGTCTTAGCGTGACGATATATAGCCTATAACCTACATTCCTCGATAAAATAGCTATATAACACTGAAAGAATTTTTTAAAACGGACCAGTAGTTCCTGCGATTACCCCCTACAACGTCACAAACTTACAACGTCACAAATTCACAAACTTTACCTCTTTATAATATTTATAACATATTATATGTTACTATTATTCGTGTTGAACTATTTACACCTATCGATTTTCATAGCAATCGATTATGTCGTATAAAAATCGAGGGGCCGCAGCGCCATCTAGTTACGAGTTAGTAAAACACGTAGCACAAAACATTGCCATTTCTCTCAGGTTTTTTA
This sequence comes from Antheraea pernyi, assembly GCA_015888305.1. NCBI lineage: Eukaryota > Metazoa > Arthropoda > Insecta > Lepidoptera > Saturniidae > Antheraea > Antheraea pernyi. The sequence continues at coordinate 90,566 of MU159962.1, forward strand.
CTTTATTTATATGTGTAACTCGCACGTCAACTCAGCTTAGTAAGTTGGAAATATGAAAAAGATTGTATTAACAAATAGGTGTTCAGCGGTTGGATTTTATTTAAAAGAGAAATAGAAAAAAAAAATTGTTAGAATATAAAAATCTAGAACTCGATAACAGCGCCGTCTACCGAGCCCAACTATAGCTTAGAACCATTCAAGTGACCATATAAGTACAAAAGTCAGTTAACATTCCTAATGGGATCTATTTATTTTAATTACATATAAAAAAATGCAGTGTCATGAGGTTTGTTCACGATAAACTCCGTAACTACTCGAGCGATCTTCATGAAAGTTGGCATTTATGTTTAACTAGCGGGCCCGGCAGACGTTGTCCCGCCCTGATTATAAAAAAAAATTGACAAATTATATGCCAAAATCTTCCTCATGAATCACTTTATCCACTGGTGAAAATGGTATGAAAATCCGTTCAGTAGTTTTTGAGTTTATCGCGAACAGACAGACAGACAGACGCGGTCGGGAACTTTGTTTATACTATGTAATGATTTGCATTTCAATTAATAGTCTCAATATTTTTTACTTACAAATGAAATGATTGTCAATGTTGATTATTGTTATTAATTGTAAAGTGTCATCAGTCTCTAACAGATGGCGTTCTAAATATTTTTTTTAAAGAAAATTGTAAAACCAATTGTTATAGATATCTCAAGGATAGCGTCACGTCTTAATTTTGATCATATTTTTAATTCAATATATGATAACTGATTCTGCGCGCATTGAACATCCGGTGACGGATATAACAAAGACTTGCCAAGTAAAAAATGTATACCCTCTTTGATGTTTGGGTCTAATTACATTTTTTACGCAGTAACCCTGTTCGGGCATAAATTGGTTGGGGGTAGCCAAAATTATTTTTTTTTTTTGACACATTGCTTGTCAACGGACAATCGGGATGATCGGTCACTTACGCGGCGGACTTACTCGGCGGCACTTGTTCGAAACTCGCGCTTACACTCGGGCTCGCTCACCATACAAGTGACACGGCGGATATTAATTTATATTTGTGCATTGGGTGTGTACGTGTTGGACCACTGGTGCTTTCACCACGGCTACGGCGGCGGAGAAGACTTATCAAGTAAGTGAGCGTTTTATCCCGATTATAAAGAGACATACTTTCGGCATTTATTTTCAGGGGTATCTACCTCCAGCCAATTTTAAATATACAGTCCACTTCCTAGGCTAGGTACCCCGATCAGTGTGGGTGTGGTGGTTGCCACCCCAAACTCGTTATACCTATTTCTTCTTTATTTCATTGACGAAAAAAACATTTAAAACTCCGATTAAAACTTGAAATTATGTAATATCTATTAGTCACATTTACAAATTGCTAAAAATTAACAAAACAAAGTCGATATAGTTGTCTTATGAGGGGGTTACTTTTCACGTTGCCATGATGACGAACTTAACAACAAAGGGTTTGCCAGGAAATACGTAACATAAATCTATTTTATCAGCATACCTATTGTACTAAGGCTTTTCAAATTATTCATAACCCACGATTTGTAGAGCGGCCTTTTCCAAATCGAGCATGATTGCAAATATAAATCGTGTTAAAAGGTTATAAAATAGAAAATATAATAAATAACTTCAATTATGACCTTGAATATTACTTCTTTCCATCTCAACGTTATTATGTAATATCTCATAGGTCCATATAATGAAAGCTGTAATGTTCAGTTATTCCGTACTAATTTCTGCCAACGATATCGTTTTTTAACTGACTTCGAAAAAGGAGGAGGTTAATACGTTCGGTTGTATGTATTTTTTTAATGTATGTTAATCGATATCTCCGTCAATTATGAACCGATTTTAATGATTCTTTTTTTATTTGAATTGGTTATATTCAGAGGTGATCCCATATTAATTTGAAGAAAATATTCAACCCCTAAGGGGTCTCTACATATTTTCGTGAAATTGGAACCGATTTATTATACCCATTAGAAACCAGATATTTTTACGGACACTAGAAATGGAGGAATAATTTTCTTTTACGAAATAAAATAAACCGCATTCGATGTCAAAAACTAATAAGGCACTAAAAAGCGAAAAATAACTGTATCATTAAATTAACCAAATTAAATAAAAAAAATATTGATATTCGCGCTACCTAAAAATATATTTGAAGTCGATACCAACCTACATTTTCGTTGTTCTTTCACATAGAAGGCGGTTTATTTTTTTTTTGTTTCAAAACGCTAAATATAAATCGCATACATATGTATTAACTGTGGTTTAAATTAGTTATATTGCAGACTACATAAGTGTTAACTTGACTTCGATCTGGTGAACATTGTTTTGCTATTTTATAAGAGATTATTTTTTGTACATTAATTTAGTGCCTTTCAACAATATATTTCTGGTATAATTCTTGGTCTGAATCACTTCTGTGTACACGTATTTTTAACCGACTTCAAGGATTCTCAATTCGGTTGCATTTTTTTCTATGTTTATTACCTTAGAAATTCGTCATTTATAAAGCGATTTGGAAAACTCTGAAAAAGGGATATTTTAACTTTTTTTTTTATGTCATTGGTGGCAAACAAACATGTGGGTCACCTGATTTTAAGTGATCACCACCGTCCATAGACACTAACAACACCAGAGGAGTTGCAAGTGCGTTGCCACCCTTTGGGGGAAGGGTTAGGGGAGGGAGAGGGAGAGGAGAGAGGAGGGGAGGGGAGGTGGGCCTCCGGCGCTCTCACTGACCGAACGAAACGCAACAATGCAAGCACTTCACGTCGGTTTTCTATGAGAGGGTGGTACTACCCCGGACGAGCCGACCCATTCATGCTGAAACCAGTAATAGCTTCAGCGTGGCTCTACCGCCATTAAACTTCATTAACATTACAAATTTTAAACTTTGAAGATTTACAAGGGATAGGGAAATTTCTAAATTGCATAGGATATGTCATAGAAGGAGCATAGTTTGTTAACAGCGCCTGTGATAATTCGAATCTTCGTAAGATTCTGTAATAAGATATGCGTTACTATTTATGTGTTAATTTCGACCGCTGAATTCTCCGACTGCTGGATGCTCCGACTATGACAGATATGTATTTTAATATAGATATTGATAGACTTAAGATAATCCAAGTATTCGAAGTTGGTTTTATGTCAAATTACAGACGATAATTTCACGTGATAACGTCATAAGAAAACATTAATGAAAAATCGCATACTTTTATGAATTTAATTGAACTATTAACTTTAAGAGACAGATGCGTCACAAGCCGAACGCATAGGCTGATCGCGCCTCTCTGTCGCTCCATCCGCGCTCTCGCTTGCACGCTTGGCTCAGGCGGAACGTGAAAATGAGTCATGCTTTTTCGTGCGTGCAGCCGCCGCGTCGTTTATCTATTTATACGACATTATCACGTCAAAATTTATGTCATAATTTTACTTGAATTATATTATTGTTCTTCAAATTTCTATAATATGGATAAACAAAAATAATAAACGTGTTATATATTTGTTATGATAAATTATTAATACAAAAAGTAATATTATTATGGAATTATGTACGTGGGCGAGCGAATAATAACAGGGAGCCTACGTTAATCAATATTGGAATATCGGCTTTCAATAGCGCGATGTTATACTGGACGGCAATAATCCTAAATTGGATAGCCAAATGTTTGTCACCGGGCAAGACTGGTTCGATCGTGTTCGGAAGTACGTATACTTGTGCCCCTTATTGATCCATGTTTTACTGTCTATAAATATACGAGACATATAAAATCAAAAACAGCTAAGTGCCAAATTTGCAGGAAACGAAAAAAATGTTTATCTATTCTCAGAGTTGGAGTTTTACTTATATTCAAAAACGAAAATTAAAAGGCTGTATTTTATTTCTTGTAGGAATTAAATGGTGATTTGCAACCAATAAGACTAGATGGCTCCAGACTCAGTTCATTTTTAGAACTTGTGGCACTTAGCTGTCTTTGATTCTATATGCCTCATACATCGATTTCTCACCCCTAAATAATACAAATCACCCGATAAATTATTAACAAACCGGCACTCCGCCCTTCTAGAGACACATTTTACGCGTATGTATTTAACTCACTTGTTACTTTATTAACATGTTCGTTGCTTGTTAATATAAAAGCAAATTATTAATACAGATATTTTCTATATATAAATAGGCAGAGAGAAAAAGTTAAGTAGATCTAACTTCCTTTGTTTCTTTACCGATTTTCTTATTGTTTGGTATGTACTAAAGAGCTTTAGGGCTATCAATATTACTATTTTTTTTATAGTAACACGGGAAAATGACTGTACTATGCCTAATGGTAAGCATAGTACAATCCAAAAACAATGGCGACCACCAAATGACACACTATCCATGGCCGGTCGCCGCTGTCATACTGGCCTGCGAAAAGCTGGATATACGCAGGCTGATCCCGAAACGCGACCCGCAGGAGTGAATCACTGTGACGGGAATTTTTCACCATATACATGGTGGTTGCGACCCAGTCAGGCTGTAAAACCCTACCACCCCGTTTTCGCCATTGTCTCGTTCGTTATTCAGCAGGGTGCACCACGCTCCTCGGGGGCGGCCATGGTGCTGGCCGGCTTCCTTCCCTGGGAGCTAGAGGCGGAGGTGCTTGCCGCCGTATAAAGATATACGGCGGTTAAGAAACGGGTGGGGGAGCCTCTAGCTCCCAGAGAAATAGAGGAAAGGAGAAGAGAGAAGAGGAATGAAGTGGTGGAAAGGTGGAGGCGGGACCTGGCGGACGCGCGGTACGGTCGATACACGATCGACGCCGTCCG
>MU159962.1:95875-118322 GCA_015888305.1 Antheraea pernyi
CGGCGCTTTCGCTGCTGGGCCAACCGCTGGGGCGGCACGATGAAGTCTATAGAGAGCTCGTGCCGCCCCAACTATAGCGGCAGACGTACACCGTGGGTTTTTAGTTCGTGCGACTCGGACATAGCCCACCCTCTCCCCCGGGAGGGTGGCGTATCCATAAGCGATTTCCCCAGGTTAAAAAAAAAACAAAAAAAGGGTGCACCACGTGCAGGTGAGGTTGGCTTGGGTGTCTCAAGTCTTATGATGTTATTCGACACCCCTTACACCCCTGAAAATGTTTAACGTTGTTAACTATTTGGAAAACGTTCGTTTTATCCATACCATGTGCGAACGGAAGCCTTTATTTTACAGCAAACTCTATTCGATATAGATATATCACGATCCTTACGTATATAAAAATCATTAAACAAAAACATTTATACACTTTTTGTCAAAAAATCTTAAACTCTGAAACTTAAAAGATTAATGAATTTTGCGTCGAATTTTGACCACTAGACTTGGTAAACTTTAAATTAAAACTTTATTTTCGAAATATCTATCACATCACAAAATATAATATATATTACACATATTCCATATGCTCAATCGTGATGGATTTAAAGGAAATCTTGAAGTTAAAATGATTCATGGTTCATGATCGAGACATCAGAGATTATTTTGTTGTAAAGTCCTAAAAGCCATGCTAATAGTTGTCTTTCCAGCGATAGTAATAATCAAAATGTAAGGATGTCCTTACACATTATAAAACAAGGTCGTTATCTGCCACGTTTGTCTGTGTGTTCGCGAAAGTCTCAAAAATTACTGAACGGGTTATCATGCGGTTTACACCAGTAGATTGAGTAATTCATGAGGAAGGTTTAAGTATATAATTTGTCAAGGTTTTTTTTATTATCAGGGCGGGATAACATCCACCGGGGCAGCTAGTAAGTTATAATGAGTTTTACGCTGAAGTTTGATTAAAACAACTTGAAGGAAAACATATATTTGAATCATAATTTAAAAAAGTATAAAAGCGTAGCTTAGAGCCTTGTTATTATTACTAGTGGGCGCCCAGTGGTCGACATTCGACCATAGTTCATTGATTTTTTTAAGTTTGAATTTTATTAGCGTTAATATCATTGTTGAATGTAGAATGAAAAAGGGTAATTGGAACGTAAGAGTAAAATAATACATACAGTCGAGCATAGAAACCTCCTTCACAACCTTTTTTATAGTCCTTTATTGACAGATGTCAAAATGTCTTTTTTATTTACATATGTGTATATGTTGTGTAAAATTGAAGCATTAGTGTGAGTAATGCATATTTTAATTAATTTTATGTACTTCTAATGCATTTTATATAAAATAAATAGGTTTCTGCACTTCTCCTCCATATAAACATTAACTATGCCAAATTTCACGTTCATCCGTTCGCCCAATTCCGTTAAAAAGGGATACAAAGTTTAGGCTTCACGTATTAATATATATGATAATGATGATGATTTAAGATGATATTGAATGCAAAAGTGTCACAGGATATAAATTAAATAACTATTTATTATGGGTGATTTTTTGGATTTGTAAAAATGAAAATAGATAATACAATTTTTTATAAACCACTACACCATTTATTAGAGAATACTCTGGTATCATTAACACGGTCCACGTTGATGCACGCACGACAAAATTTGTATAGAGTTCAACGTAATTTGAATTTCGTGACAGCAAAGCGACAGCTTCAGGTCATCGTCACTAAATTTCCGGAGGAAATACAGTTGAGCCTTGTAGATTTGTGTGGCTTAATTACGAACTACAGCAAATGATGGGTGACCACCCAGGTAGGGAAGTCATCGGCTCACGGTCATTACACGAGACTAATAACCCTATTAAGGATATTACACCCATTTGTGCGGTTCACTAAAGCTATTATGTAATTCGCAATGAATCTCATTAATTTCATATTCGTTTGTACATCTAAATCGACAGATTTAGAATTTTTGTTGATATTTTTATATTACTTATGACACTAACATGTCATTTAATTTGCATTTATTTTACTATTATAGTTTTTTCTATTTTATATTTTTATAATGGTTTATTATATCTAATATTATATTACCATTACTGAGAAAACTCTGCAACCACGAATCCTGAAAAAAAAAACCCAGAAAACGCAGTCCTCGGGAATAGTCTAAATTTGGCTAGTTTTCTGTTAAGTACATAAAAGTGGCAATATACCAAGCAAACCATAGACTTGAAGAACTTCGTTTTTAACCCTTATGTGAGCAACCGGGTACCCGGGTACCCATCTTGCCACATTTTCGCTCGCAACTTTCTGAAAAAAATTCTTTTCGATTCGGGCTTCCGGATCTATAGAGTTTAACTCTTTACAAAGAGATTCCTATAGGTAGACCCAGAATTTTTTTTATGCAATAGGAAACTGGACTCAAAGTGAGGTTAGTCCCCGGGGTGCATCCAGGGTACCCGGTACCCACTAGAGAATAATAATTAATGTTTTATTGGGGTGTTATTAGTTAACAAATGAACAAATACTATAATTTATGTTGTAAATATGATGAAAGTTTATTATATTTCGCAGTCAACACATGTAATTTTCGCGACTGAATGCTCATCGCACACAGATCTCTCGTAGTTTTTACAACTTTTTCGGGTTTCCTGCGTATTTTTATTGTTAGTTTATAACATAAAAATAAAAATAACAACATGATTTATCAATAATGTGATATTATAATTGAAACGAACATAAGATGGTCGTATAGTGAAAAATTTAAAAATTATGAGACAAAATTACGCGTACCTTGCCAATTCGGAAAGTGTTAACATATTATCCATAATAATAATAATAATTTATTATTATCACTTGATAAATTTTGTATGAATATAAAAGGAAATCAATTTATTTCGATATAACGTAACTTCCAACGGCTTGTATAACAACCTGGCGTCACTGACGGCTTCACTCTACTCGTACCAGACCTCGCGTACACGTATAAGACTTCACACTTTGACTGCTGGTTTGTAACTAACGAAGCGAATCCGTTACTGCCGGGCTATGGTACGCTTGGGAAGGGAGAACACCAGCTAACTACCACTTCCACAAACATTTGAAACATCTGCAGCTCGTGAAACCCAAAAATTGGCTCTGGAGCGCTCAAGAATCCCTCCTTCGTTCTCTCTTTGTACCAACTACACGATATTTTTTAACGTAAATATAGCTTAATTCCTTTTCAAATATGTTTAATTATTTTAATAAATCAATTCATAGCGATTCTGTTCACATCTGAACTCAAAAAGTGATTAAAACTAGAGGTGGGTACCCGGGTACCCCGGATGGACAACAACGTTGGTAATGTTGGTTGCTCACATAAGGGTTAACCGGAACAAAAAATTGTAAGGCTGAAAGAGCCCATCAGACTTCGTAACTATATAATAATAATCATAAATACAGGTGTACAACAAAATAATCCCAAGGATCGTAAAAATTAAGCCAAATCATATACCACAACATGACAAACATGTTGTAATGATTCCCACTTATGTAAGTAAGAAGAAGATTTTTATATTACTTATCAGTATACCCGCGACTTCTCAGGATTGTTATCGCGCTATTATATTAACACCACTTGTACTATTTCTCCACGGCAAGAAAAGTCATATGATTGAACCCATAGAGTGCTTAGGAAAATTAAAGTTTAATGACTTTATATTTTAATCATCAATTATACCATATTATATTATCCTGATAATATTTTTTTAATAAAGATCATGTTTCTAAAAAAAAACAATTGATGGAAATCTATCCAATATTTTTTGAGTGATGCGCACACAGCGGCAAACCTCTACCGTTTTATTTATATCGAGCTTGATGCTAGCTAGCTAGCTAGCGTGTTGAGTGATGCGCACCTATAGCCTTCCTCGATAAATGAGCTATCTAACACCGAAAGAATTTTTCAAATCGGACCAGTAGTTCCTGAGGTTAGCGCGTTCAAACTTTATAATATTAGTATAGAAGATACTGTCACAACATAAGATAAATTAACTGTGCACACGGCTTTGTATACATTTATTATTTGTTTTGTTGTCGTATCTAGGTAACCAGATGCTAGGACACCACAACTGTGCCCGATTGGGTTGCGAGCATCATATATTTATTTATTCAAAATGAATTAACAACTGTAACACGAACTCTTTAACTAATACTAGCCGACCCGTGCCCACTTCTTTGGACGGTAATAGGCATTATCAAGCTACAACAACTTTTCTCTAGAACTCAATCATATATATCTCATAATTAAGGCAGCGTTCGTAAGAAACGTTTTCGTTCGACCATTTTTCTCCTACTCCCCAGATATTACCCCCTACAACCTCACAAACTTTACCTCTTTATAATATTACTATAGAAGTATAGATTATAGGTATTGGAATTATTGTATTCCTAGTTATAATTAATCACAGCATACTTTAGACTAACTTACATTAACTTTTTTCTATACATATAACAAGAATGTAAATCTAACTTGTCTGTACTTAGTAGATTTTTGTAAAAAAAATATTGCAGGTTTCTAGGAATATGTGGTACGACTTTCCATCGACGTCCGTCTAATTGAGTGTTGGAATTGGGTTGGGGGAAGGGGGGAGGGGTACAACCCCCCTTAAGTTGCGGAAACCCCCGTAATTCGAGTGTTTTAATTTTTAATTATGAGTTATGATTCTCAGTTTACCATTGACGTCCGTCGAGTTGCGGGTTGATTTTTTTACAGAAAGGTAATATTATTATTATAAGCACACACGCAAAGTTTTAACATGCGGAGACGCGTAGTTTTTGAGAAAAAAAGTAATCGAAAATCAGTTGCAAGTCGCGGGAGCAGCTATGTATAATACGAATATAAAAACCGGAATAAATATAGGGATTAATAATTTCTCACCTGACAATCTCACCTGACGTTGTGCGACAGTGCGGTCTAAAATGGTAAACACGCTAAATCTAGAGGGGGTCTGGCTCTCAAATGCAGCTGCCGGAACACACCTATAAGTGCTTGCCGACAGATTTCCAACTTGTGAATGGTAGCTAACATAATAAGAATGTAAAACTAACTCGTCTGTACTTAGTAGATTTTTGTAAAAAAAATATTGCAGGTTTCTAGGAATATGTGGTACGACTTTCCATCTACGTCCATCTAATTGAGTGTTGGAATTGGGTTGGGGGGAAGGGGGAGAGGGTACAACCCCCCTTAAGTTGTGGAAATGGAAATTCGAGTTTTTTAATTTTTAATTATGAGGTATGGGGCTCAGTTTACCATTGACGTCCGTCGAGTTGCGGGTTGATTTTTTTACAGAAAGGTAATATTATTATTATTAGCACACACGCAAAGTTTTAACATGCGGAGACGCGTATTTTTTTGAGAAAAAAAGTATTCGAAAATCATTTGCAAGTCGCGGGAGCAGCTTTGTATAATACGAATATAAAAACCGGAATAAATATAGGGATTAATAATTTCTCACCTGACAATCTCACCTGACGTTGTGCGACAATGCGGTCTAAAATGGTAAACACGCTAAATCTAGAGGGGGTCTGGCTCTCAAATGCAGCTGCCGGAACACACCTATAAGTGCTTGCCGACAGATTTCCAACTTGTGAATGGTAGCTAACCAGACAGGCTTAAAAAAACCCTACCACCTTGTCATTCACTATGAAAGTTGACGTAAAGTTTTTCTATAGAGATTTTTATGTTATCCATTCTACTATCATTTTAGGTCTACTTAGACACCTGTGATATTATATTACATTATATATATTTTTTTTTTGTAAGTCCCCTTTTTCCCCGGACATTATCCAAGACTTTATATATTTATTTGCTTTCGAACTTTTTTTTTGCTATTTCTGCCACGTATTCCGTGAACGTCAGCAGCGGCTCTCTAGTGTCTTCATCGTCCACTATTTTAAGTATTACATTAGCTTTTACTCGCACCTTCGCTCGGGTGAATGTAGGTTTTACCTATCTCTTGTAAACAAACTTTTTTCTAGATAAGGTACCTGTGTCCTTTTCTTACACCTGTAAACGACTATGCAAATTGATTCGTTAAGCATAACAAACAAACTCACATTCGCATTTTTAATATTAATTAATATAGTAAGCATAGATAAACATAATTTACATCTATTAAATGAGAAATAAAAATAACTAAATAAATAATACATATGTATGAATACATAAATAATATATACAACCTTGTTGAAATTTTTAATAACATCGTCCTATTTTAATTTCTTGATTAACGTAACAATATTACCCTTGTAACAAACTTCCTCAATTTTTTACTCGTTAAAAATATTATTATCTTAATTATTTCTGGGCAAGAAAAAACAAATAAAACAAAAGATATCTTAGGTGGCAGAGCCACGCTGAAGCTATTACTGGTTTCAGAATGAATGGGTCGGCTAGCCCGGGGTAGTACCACCCTCTCACAGAAAACCGACATGAAGTAACAGTGCTTGCATTGTTGCGTTTCGTTCGGTCAGTGAGAGCTCCGGAGACCCACCTCCCCTCCCCTTCCGCTTTCCCCTTCCCTTCCTCCCCCCCAACATAGGCTTGCAACGCACTTGCGACTCCCCTCGTGTTGCAAGTGTCTATGGACGGTGGTGATCACTTACATCAGGTGACCCACCTGTTCGTGTGCCTCTGATGATATAAAAAAAAGAACGCATTTTTGAAACGATAACTTATCGTCGATGTAAAAACTACGCATAGTTTAAACATATACTTATGTTTTTATACATTATAGTATCGCTTTACTAAAAAAGATGTAAAAATAGACTGTTCTATATAATAGGTATTTTAGTTCCTTCAGCTCCCCTATCCCCTACGTTGGGAAGCAATACATAAATCGTGAAATTACAGAGGCAATGAACTTATTAAATACATGTCACATGAATTTTTAGAACTGATTTCACCCTCGCTAAGGCGTAACCTGAATGATAAAGTACTTAAGTTTCCCCTCGGCACAATTAACTTGAAAATTATAATAATGGAAATATGAAATTCACTATCAAAGTAGCTAATAAGAAGTTTTTTTTTGGTGGCGCAATTTATCGTAGCTTTTTTATGGATTATTCAATTCAGTCTTTAGTGGTATGATTCCTGTTACTTATTCGGATAATATCTAATGATTAGACCAGTTATACGTGATTTAAGAGAGTTTTGGAGAACTCAGATCTGTTATCAGATGATAGAATACATTTTTTAATTAAATACTAGTGGCGAAAGTCCTTAAATAAGAACACCGCTGAGACATACTGATGATGACAAAAATTCCCAATTCCCAAGCCCATCAGTTGCATACGATTGTGTGAATTGGAGACAAGTTCGTGACCCTCATCAGAACGAGTAGGTATTTTTTTTTCGATCCGAGTTACGCTGCTCGCATCGAAAGTCTTGACATCTTCCCGGAGTTTGGTAGCGAGAGCAGAAGGCACTCGACTCAAACAGTAATTTGAACGGTGCCAATGTGGTCGAACCTCGTCTTACGTTCATACCGTTCAAACATTTCCTCTAACTGAATGTAGCTATTCATTTAATTTAATAAACTATACATCTGTAATATATAATACGTCTATTTCATTTAACTGACCATTTTCACTGCCTGACTAACAAAAAAAATGAGTGCGTGTAACCGTCACACGCGACTGAAGTAAAACTTATTATTTAAGTTTCGAATTAGCCGGTAGATGGCACTACAGGTAATGAAGCTTACTTTAAATGATGTTTACGTAACTACTAGCGGGCCCGGCAGACGTTGTCCCGCCCTGATTATAAAAAAATCCTGGACAAATTATATACCAAAACCTTCCTCGTGAATCAATTTATCCACTGGTACCGCATAAAGATCCGTTCTGTAGTTTTTGAGTTTATCGCGAACAGACAGACAGACAGACGCGGTAGGGAACTTTGTTTTATACTATGTAATGATAAGGGACCGTTGTGTGTAAGAACTACTTACTTTTCTATTTATTAAAACAATAAGTATGTACTCTAAAACGATAACATTAAACGAGTTCGTACACTAACCATAGAATAAAATCGAAATACTGAGAAGTGACAAAAAATTCAGTAACTTTTTTGTTTGCTTAATATCGTAAACATAATACAGCCGATATCAAGGGTTTTACAGAGAAAAACCACGCCCAGAAATATTTACGGTCTTCCATATATATGTCCATATAATCACCCACAATCTACGCAAAATACACTTGACATACGGTTTCATTTTTTTTTTCAATTAATAACTTTTACTACCTTATAAAAACGTTGATATATAAAAGATTTTAGATCTTCCCTTCAAAACACATGTAATAAATCGACGTCACAATGGAATAGGGCAGAGGTTACCAAAGTGTGCAACGCGGCTCCCTGGTGCGCCATACAAAGAAAAGGGGGGTGTCGTAAGGCACTACTCCAACCTATCTCCAGTAGCTTAACTTATTTCTTGGTGGGTACAACCATTAAATTCCCAGCACACGCTGATCCACATTATGGATATTTTAATATTTGTGTCTATCTATCTATTATTATTCTACGTATTTCTAACGCTTGTAAATCGGCTAGATTGTTAGGGCCGGGCGCCGCGGCCAAAATACCTAACTCGAAAGTGCGCCGCGGTCTGATAAAGTTTGGGAACCCCTGGAATAGGGCATGATTCTTTCCCACAGATCAAACGAATGTTCTATTTGGTTACGGCTATTTTAGACACGGATCTACGTCTACTCGTTTCTACTACACGTTTCAATGACTGTGTTGGTTTTGGAATATTGTGAGCTGTATGTAAATTATATTATTATTTAAGTCGCTTTCACAACCATTTATAATATATGTATACGTGCTATATATAGCGTTATGCGCATAATAGAATATTTATGGTTATTTATAGACGACACATATTTTATTGTAACTATGAATTAATTTTTTTTTTTTGTGAAAAACGTGTACGTGATAAATTATTTTCAAAAGATACGAGACTTAAAATACAATAATCCATGCATATAATATATTCTAATGTAATAATAAAGATGTGAAAACTGTCAGTGTTTTATTATTATACTACTCTAATCCAATATAATTATTGTCATAAACACAAAAATTTTCAAAATCGACATTTAATTAATTATTTTAGTTACTTTCATACAACTGTAATCGCTTTATACTAGTATATTTGTATATATACTCAATGTAATCAGATATATACTCGAAGATATATTCCAACAACTTCAAAGAAATTTAGACAGTAACATAATAAATTAGAAGCACATAAATACATGATTGTGTTGACACTGTAATCCAATTTAGTTTTGTTGCTTTTCTTTTAAACAGCTCTCATACCATGAATCAAGTAATGTGTTGCAGGGTACTGCAAACATATAAATTCACGGTCACAGAGTACATATACCCAACATAAAATAAGCATTTATGGATCACATAAATAATTCTCCTATCTGAAATTTTATCCATTGAGTGCTGCAGCATTGATAAGCATTCTATTGTTAGCTAATATTTATTTTTAGTAAATACAATGTTATAGTAAAAAACAGGATTTAAATAACATATATTTGGATTCTTATATAAGCAACAATATTTCCTAGATCTTTTTATGAAATCAAGAGTACAATAAAAAAACTGGCCGTACATGCTTATATATTATTCAATAAAGTACAACAATAAGAACTATAATGTTACGTAAGTCGTCATGTATTGTGATTTCAAAACAAATTTAATCATGGAATTACCTTATTTATGATTTACCTACGTACGGTGACTGCTGTATAGTATATCTATACTTATGGAGTACCTATGGACTATATGGAATAATGTGGATGGCTGCAGCAGACGTGCGTCGTGCGGGCGTATCCGAACGCGATCTTTACAAAACACTGTCAGTCCAGAGGCGACCGCGGGCGGGGCGGCACGTTTGGTGCACGCCTCGCGATTTTACATTGTTTTTATGTACCTCATTGTTAATACAATCCGTCTACAATCAATACGACATTGAAGTGAAACTAATCGGCCTACAGTGCTGAATTTAATATATATTTAGTGCTGTGTGTACGAACAAGTGCGAGGCTAGTGTTTATCTACACACTGATAGACAAGACAGTGGCTTATTGACAAGTGAAACTCCATTCAGCCGTAGAACGATTCTGTTTGGATGTTTTGTTATTGTACCGTAGAGGTAGCAGTAATCTTTGTTGTAAAGGAAGCATGTAAATCAATAACTGAGTGGAAACCGAGCTGCGAGTAACCGAGAGCTCTTGCTGTGTGGTGGATTATAAGATAGCATATCGATTGGTCTTTTACTGGGATCACTAGATATTTTATTAATATTACGGTGAGTTATGAGTGAGATACTTATTCAATTTCAGGTTAAGAATAGAATTATAGATCCAGAGCAGCGATATTCTTCAGTCATATGTTACAACACATCGTAAATGTGTTATTCATCACTCCATTATAGTAGGTACCATTATAGTGAATATAAAATCATGCAATTTAAAAACGTAAGTGTTATATATTGACCCAAATAACGAAGTAAGAAATCTAGTTAATTTTACAAATAAAAAACCGTAAAGAAGTAGATCTTATGTACATTATGGAGGTGGGCGACTTATGTTTCGGTCGACCAGACCTGTTCTCTATTAGGTTGACCAAAAAACGGTTTTCGTTCGGTGTCTGTGTACTCACTACGTCGATAGATTCTCCAAAGTCGTCTTTGCCCGCGTTTTGATCAACTTCCCTCTGTAAAATAAATTTGAAAATAGTCAAACATACCTAAGAAATAAACGCAGAAATTTAAGAAATAAAGATAAACAGTATACAACAGTTATACCTATACATGTCAATTAGTTAATTTGGTTTCGTTTTGCAAAGTATTTCCAAAAATAATAAATCCTGTTAAATTGTTATCCGAAATCTATGTGTAAATGTAGAAATAGGCGGAGATAAAATAGTTCAGCATATTTTCCCTCGTTTTCTTTTTTTATAGCTATATACGAACTTTATAAGAGCGTGTTATCAATAAAAACAATGGATACAGTTTTTTTTTTGACGCGTCCCAAAGATGCAAAGCCTTTGTTTTTATACATCATTCTTCACTATACTTACGCCTATTAATCTACGATAGTATACATATGATATGTTAAAAAAACAACTGAATAATATCGAACGTTAAAAAAATGAATATACTTGAATATCGTCCACTAGACGGCCACAAATCATAACACCCATTTGCAGCGCCCGCATCATCCCGAAACGATTGGATGACAATATGTACTCGTATAAAAAACCGTTTTTAATAACCATAATTCACTTGTAACTAATTCATAAGTTTTATATACAATTTTATTACTATGATTAAAACCAATAAGCAAATTAGATTCTTATATCTATTTACGTTTGGACCACAAATTTAGTATTGAAATTAAATACAAGCCAATATTCTAGAAGGAATAAATGCACTTACGTGTTATTGTGCAATTAATTTAAAGTAACGAATACAGAATACAATCTCAATTGTTCATAAATGTTGTCAATCAACCTTATTTGAAAATAGTCAAATATATCTAAGAAATAAACGCAGATCTATTTTAAATTTAAGAAATAAAGGTAAACAGTATACAACAGTTATACCCATACATGTCAATAACTTAATTTGGTTTCGTTTTGCAAAGTATTTCAAAAAATAATAAATCCTGTGTTATATTGTTATCCGAAATATCATATATATTAATACGTCAAGCCTAAACTTTGTATCCCTTTTTAACGGAATTGGGCGAACGGATGAACGTGAAATTTGGCATAGTTAAAGTTTATATGGAGGAGAAGTGCAGATACCTATTTATTTTATATAAAATGCATTAGAAGTACATTAAATTAATTAAAATATGCATTACTCACACTACTGCTTCAATTTTACACAACATATACACACATGTAAATAAAAAAGACATTTTGACATCTGTCAATAAAGGACTTCAAAAAAGGTTGTGAAGGAGGTTGCTATGCTCGACTGTATGTATTATTTTACTCTTACGTTCCAATTACCCTTTTTCATTCTACATTCAACAATGATATTATACCTAATAAAATTCAAACTTAAAAAAATCAATGAACTATGGTCGAATGTCGACCACTGGACATAGTTGGACATACTGGAAAATAGTTCAGCATATTTTCCCTCGTTTTCTTTTTTAACGAACGTAAAAAAAAATATACTTGAATTTCGTCCACTAGACGACCACAAATCATAATAAACATTTGCAGCGCCCGCACCATCCCGAAACGATTCGATGACAATATGTATAATAAAACCTTTTTTAATAACCATTATTCACTTGTAACTAATTCATAAGTTTTATATACAATTTTATTACTCTGATTAAAACCAATAAGCAAATTAGATTCTTATATCTATTTACGTTTGAACCACAAATTTAGTATTGAAATTAAATACAAGCCAATATTCTAGAAGGAATAAATGCACTTACGTGTTATTGTGCAATTAATTTAAAGTAACGAATACAGAATACAATCTCAATTGTTCATGAATGTTGTCAATCAACCTCAATATATAATTTACTAGATGATGCCCGCCCGCTTCGTTGGGCATAAAAAAGGCATAGGGTGGATCAAACACAAAAAAAAAAGTAGCCTGGATCCATCTAAGAAAAAATCCGCCACAAATGGTCATAGTCCTATCCATACATTCAGTAGTGCTGACGTAATTGAGTCTCAAAAGAACTGTGATTTTATTTATATCTAGAAGATGAAGCATAAAAATATTTGTATATATATGACACATGCACTGAATGGCAAAACTACCTGCTCGTCCTTATGTTCAATCTTTGGTTACATCTTTAACAAAAGGACTGCAAGCGAGCGAATTAGAATCCTTTATGCGACCTTGTATTTAATTTAAGTCGTTTCTATCTCGATGTCACTGTTACATGTAGCATATATCAGATGCAAATGACGACTCATAAAATATAACACTTTACTCCAAGGCCTTTTAACGCAATAAATTGAACTCTTTTATATCTTACTTCATTATGAAAGATACAAGTATTTCTCCTGCTGTGGAGACTACAAAAAGGAGAATAGATGTTGCTACAATGGACATATACATAAATAATTACAAGTATCAATGTTCGCATTTGTAATATGTTCATAATATTACTAGAGAAATGTAAAAAAACATGGAACAATTATCGCAATCTATTCGTTATCGGCTTTATATCCTATCAGGTGTGATATCACGAGAACAACAATCAAGTATTGTAAAATTTATCGGCTGTTTCCTGCGATATTCATTATAGAAACGACTATTATTAATACGGAGACGTAAGGGTAAGCACACTTGTTCGCTAAACGAGGGAACAACCAGTTTCGCCACCTGGTCACCACACGCACACCGTCATCCCGCAACTTGCTTCATCTCTTATATCACGGTATAAAGCTGTTCCCGCTCCATGCAAATCTTTAAAGAATGCAGTATTCCAATTACAGATTCTGTTCAATATATTCTATTTTCTACACTGCGGAGTTCTATCTTTACACGCAGCATGGCTTTTAATAAACTGATATTTAGAACAAAAATGCATACGTAACAGAAATAAATTATAAAGTTTAATAAGGTTTTCTTCAAAGTTCAGCAACTGAGCCTTCGGTGCGTGACAGTATTAGAATTCATATTGATTTTAATTTTGGAACTACAAGTTGACAAGTTTAAATTTATGAGTCAACTTTTTAATATATAACACTAATATAAGTAACAAAGAAATAAGAGAACTTAAATAATCAATTATATCAATAGTTTTTGGTCATCATCGTATCTAAATCATATAAAGCATAACGCATATGCTCGAATAACATTTAGTCTGGGTTTCATTAAAATCGGTTTACACTATCAAAAGTTATTGTAATTTTAATAACTTAAGTACGAGATAATTATCTAGAACAATAACTATCACGATCATTAAGTTTTAAGAAAACTATTATTTTTATAAACAATATGCCTTTAGTTTCTTGTCATGGAGAAGTGGAGCAAGCTGTGTGATCCTTGCATTGAAAAAATAAACGACACCAACGAAGTTATGGGTATAAACTAGTCATAAATAACGATTGTACTTAATTATATTGAAATATGTTGAAATTTCATTGCTTGAGCGTAATGATTTGAAACAAAAACAAAGTTAAGATTCTTTAACGTACAAATACGTGTATATAAAAGCCAGTGGTGAATGTAACGTATCCCGTCATTATAAAATGTGAATATGTTGTGTAATCTATCTATACACATAATACAATATAGTAAAATAAGAATATATGAGACAAGATGGCTTTGAAATTATGTTACCCAAGTTTACACATATATTGAAAGAGTTTGCAAGTATTCTCTTTGTATCAACGAATACAAATAAAGTAATAAATTATTTAATCTTTTTAGGATAAATTCATTTCAAATGTTCTTTAAATGGTAATGGGTTAAAAATGTAATGTGTCTACTTAATTTTCTTTTCTTTATTTGTAATTGGGGTTTGGTCATAAATTGACCATGTCACCCCAGTGAATGACAACAAAATCAAAATATATGCACACAATTAATCATTCTAAACAGGAATTTAATTTCAGACATAATCAGCCTGTAGAGCGTCCTTGCTGCCTCGGATGTCGGGAAAGTAAGGATGGCATTACATAAACTCACAGATTTTAACGAGTCATTCATTTTATTCTCCAGAGTTAGTCGTGGGGCTTGGTTACGTGTGTATTCAGTCATTATGTGGTACACATCTTCTACAATATTACATATGTCACAATTTGGTGATGACTTCGCTTTCACTAAATATAAAAAAGGTATTCAGTGGATTGTGCCCCCAAGGGAGTCGAAGGGTACTTAGATATTCTGAATGCAAATATGAGTTTGTTCGTTTTTTATGGTTTCACGTTTTACATACATATTGTCATGCTAAGTACCCTTCGACTCCCTTGGGGGCACAATCCACTGAATACCTTTTTTATATTTAGTGAAAGCGAAGTCATCACCAAATTGTGACATATGTAATATTGTAGAAGATGTGTACCACATAATGACTGAATACACACGTAACCAAGCCCCACGACTAACTCTGGAGAATAAAATGAATGACTCGTTAAAATCTGTGAGTTTATGTAATGCCATCCTTACTTTCCCGACATCCGAGGCAGCAAGGACGCTCTACAGGCTGATTATGTCTGAAATTAAATTCCTGTTTAGAATGATTGATTGTGTGCATATATTTTGATTTTGTTGTCATTCACTGGGGTGACATGGTCAATTTATGACCAAACCCCAATTACAAATAAAGAAAAGAAAATTAAGTAGACACATTACATTTTTAACCCATTACCATTTAAAGAACATTTGAAATGAATTTATCCTAAAAAGATTAAATAATTTATTACTTTATTTGTATTCGTTAATACAAAGAGAATACTTGCAAACTCTTTCAATATATGAGGCATATAAAATCAAAAACAGCTAAGTGCATAGATACCAAATTTGCAGGAAACGAAAAAAATGTTTATCTATTCTCAGAGTTGGAGTTTCACTTATATTCAAAGTTTCAATTTTAGGGAGTGGTTACATTCACCACTGGCTTTTATATACACGTATTTGTACGTTAAAGAATCTTAACTTTGTTTTTGTTTCAAATCATTACGCTCAAGCAATGAAATTTCAACATATTTCAATATAATTAAGTACAATCGTTATTTATGACTAGTTTATACCCATAACTTCGTTGGTGTCGTTTATTTTTTCAATGCAAGGATCACACAGCTTGCTCCACTTCTCCATGACAAGAAACTAAAGGCATATTGTTTATAAAAATAATAGTTTTCTTAAAACTTAATGATCGTGATAGTTATTGTTCTAGATAAAAACCAAGTCTAGGAAATGAAACGAAAAAAGTTAAGCGATATCTATAGAGTACTTTTTGAGTGATACTCTCACAACGGGATACCTCTATCATTTATACAAATTTAGGAGTGTAAGTTTTAACACAGCAAAAATCCTTAAATGTTTGATTCTCTATACTGTCTGTTTAATATTTGATATTCAAAACTGTCCTCGCCTTTTGTACGTATCCTGAATCATCCCGTCGGTATTTTAAAGAGTTGAACTGTGGTCAGAAATTCCAAAGTACCCGTGACTCATACTTCTTTTATTGCATAAAGACAACGCTAAGAATGTTTTTTTCTTCCTCAATGCTTATTTGTTTGAGATAACATACGTTCTTTCAACCACTTAAAGAGTCCTTATAAGCCAAATAGGGAAACGTGCTTATTGCAATAGTAAAAAAAAAATGTGTAGTACAATTTTTATTCTCCTCTGATGTATTTTTATTAAACGCTTTATTTTATAGAACTTTATCGAATATGGTGTATTAATAGGCATGTATTATAGATGTATAATCTATGTCAATATAATAAAAGGGTTTGTTTGTTTGGTTGAACACGCCAATCTTAGGAACTACTAGTCCGTTTTGAATAATTATTTCAATGTTACATAGCTCATTTATCGATGAAAGTTATAGGTTATATTTTACGCCAATAGGAGCAGATCACCAATGAAGAATGTTTCAAAATCGGGATTAAGAGCCTTCGCTGCGTGTTAGCACAAAGTAACTATTTTACGTGGACGAAGGCGCGGAAACAGCTAGTATGTATTAAATAATTTCGTTTTAAAAAATGCTAAATATTTAAAATTTATTACTTTATTTTCATTGAAAAGCTTTTATAATTTAAAAACAATACACTATTTTAAATACACACCTCACAATCTCGAATCATAATAATACATACAAAACTATAATATTCAACGTTGTAAAAAAATTAAAAATATTTTTGTAGTTTATGATCGTCGTTTAATATGACGAACCTCTTTTACGTGTACGAATAAATGGTCTATGAAGACAAAATCTCTCCAGATTTCAAATAAGTTGCTTGGTGCTATAGTTACACTTATTATTATAGATAAATCAACTTATTCAATCCGCCAATTTGCAATGAAATCCTCCTTCCAAAAACAATATTTGGTATTGAAATTTTAATGCATCGGATGTCTACCCGTTTATTGCTATCTCATATAGATTTGCGATATGCGTCTTTTCATTTGAAAGTGGAAGGGTTTTATTTTTTTCCCTTATCAAACTGAAATACTTTCGAAAATTACCCGATACGAAATATTTATAATAGTTGTTGAGGTATGTATGCTTGGTACACATATATGTTTCAATAACTCATATATGTACGAATAGTTAGCTTAGCTTAGGTTAGCTCACCGGACCAGGGAAGATAGGTCGGGGGGCCATCTTCCCATTGCACAGGTCCGGCGGACGGAGGAGACGGCCGGTGTGTACCCGGCTGTCTCCTTACAAGACGAGGCCCAGCAGCGGCGATTTCGCTGCTGGGCCAACCGCTGGGGCGGCACAATGAAGTCTATAGAGATCTCGTGCCGCCCCAACTATAGCGGCAGACGTACACCGTGGGGTTTTAGTCCGTGCGAGTCGGACATAACTCACCCTATCCCCCAAGATATGTTTCAACAACTCATATATGCATGAATAGTTAGCTTAGCTTAAGTTAGCTCTTAGCTCAGATAGGTCGCGAATTGCATGTATCAGGCAACAGCCCAAGCCGAGGTGTGCCGTGCACTCTTGAGCTAGTTGTCAAATAAAATCGGCTGAGTGCCTCAAGGGCTCGCCTTAGTAGTCCGGTGAAGCTGTTAAGACCTTGCTAGGTCGATAGCATAGTCAGTTCGAAAAAAAAACTTCTTTTCATACTTGAAATAGAAAATTTTACTATGCCGACTCAAAAGTTTAATGGAAACGGTTTTTTATGCCATTACTTCATATTAAGCTAGGTCTTATGAAAGACTTTCTTAGACTATGACCAAATATGGTCACGGTTTTTAATGATTCAACACGAAATTTCTCCGAATATACGACGCGAAATAGGTAGAAGGGATTTTCGTAGATTCATAATTACGACACAATTTTCAATGCGAAGCTGAAAAAAACAGATAATAGAACCATATACCACGACCTAACTCAAGAATTTCATTCTGATTAAAAAATGAAATGCAAAAACACTCAAGATCTATTTTTAGACTCGCTCTGCCATGCCATTTTAGATGAATATAGTGAAAGGTTTCTCCAAGGTGTAATTGCGTATAAGAAAAACACTACAATGAATGAATAAAATGGTCAGAATAATACCTACTCACTTTTCTTGGTTTGTTACCGCAAAATTCCAATTGATAAAAAGAAAAGAAACGGTAGTTAGAATTATATTATACATTAGAGTTACTGACCATTTTACTGCGTCAACTTTTGAACTTGATAATAATTTCTTAATGATTGTTTTGCTATCATAAGTGTTTGGGAATGAATTGTAGCGTTTTTTAAAGAAAAATAAAATAAACATTACAAAAAGTATGTATGATAAATATTTTCCTTTTTTATTCTTACCTAATAGATAACAAAGATGACTGCATATCCAAAGTTGAAAAAAATCTGGTCTATAGAGTTTGCACGACAAACAGACTTAAAAACAAAAGAGCTTATTAAAACTGGTATTTTCGTATTATAACTTACTACCCGAACCGTGCCCACTTCGTTGGGCGGTAATAGGCATTATCAAGCTACAACTTTTTTCTAGAACTCAATCATATATCTCTCATCGTTCGTAAGAAACGTTTTCGTTCAACCATTTTTTCTCCGACTCCCCAGATATTACCTCCTACAACCTCACAAACTTTACCTCTTTATAATATTAAGTATAGATAATATAATTAGTTAATAGCTTCTGCCCGTGACTTCGTACGCGTGGAATAGTTATTTTAGGTTAAGACGCAGCGGAAGCACTCAAAAGAAAAAATACCCCGATATTAAAACCTTTTCATTGTTGCTCCGCTCTTAACGTGATGATATGTAGCCTATGACAATCACAAATGACGAGGCTTTATATTGGTAAAAGAATTTTCAAAATCGGTTCAGTAGTTCCTGAGACTACCCCTTACAACTTAACAACGTCACGAACTTTACCTCTTTATAATATTATTATATTATATATTATTAGTATACATTGTTTTTAGTGCAATATTAAAACATTAATATATCATATCAATTAATATAATCAGTAGTCCTTAGTTCAGTTCTTAGCTCAGATAGGTCGCGAATTGCATGTATCAGGCAACAGCCAAAGCCGAGGTGTGCCGCGCACCCTTGAGCTAGTTGTCAAAATAAAATTGGCTGAGTGCCTTAAGCGCTCGCCTTAGTAGCCTGGTGAAGCTGTTAAGACCTTGCTTGGTCAATAGCGTAGTCAGTTCGAAAAAAAAAAAAACAAAAAAAAAAGGAAGTGTTCAGCATTATGTTATTTGTTGTACTACACAACAAAATTCACAGCGGTTAGTAAAACGACATTTTTGTTATATTTTATACGTTTATGAGTGTGTTTAGACTATTACACCTCGTCTGTTTGTCTAACGGATGTCCTAGTCTCGTAACCACACATCAAACGAGGAAGTCAACGACTCCATACATACGACGACGAAGTAGACAGATCATGAGATAGCGCGATCAAACAAAGTAAATTCTACCTTGATTCATCATGTTACTGATTTCATTGTTTTAGTCGAGGTTTGAAATAAAAATAGACGTCCATAAACTTAACGAGATATGTCAATTGTTTTGCTATCCAGAAAAAACGGAACGTATCTGTCATTTTTTTGGAATAATGAGTTTCATAAATATTCGGAATCAGGAAAGAATTGAGTATCTAATAGTATTTTTTGAGTTTTTGGCGGGATCTTGGAATGCCATGTTCTTTATATTTCTTTATATTTTATCTATAATCTTGTGTTATTTGGCTCTATATACTGTGTAATGTTAGTGGTGCTTTACGTAAATATAGTTTAGTTATTATGCACAAGTGAAGTGAATCGGAAGTAATATCACGTAGCATGGATTCTGACTTGCCACAAAAACTCCCAGGGAAGTTCTAACAAGATGGCCACCATCTTGTTAATTCATTGAAATTATATCAAGAAACTTGTAATATCGATACTCACTTGACAATGGCAGTAATAGTCTGCTAGAAGACTGGTTGCCAAAAATAAAATGGAAGAAGAACTTGTAATACTATTGACTACTCGCTAATGGCAGTAATAATCTAAAAGATTGATTGCCAAAATTAAGTAAAGTTAAAAAGAAATAGTATTTTTGTTGACGTATACAGAATTATATTATAACTAAAAAGCTGTATAGTTATATGATATTTTGACAAAACAAATGGCAAGATAGTGAACACATACGTAAAGTAATATTGTAACGCCACACTGTATTAAATAATTTCTTAAACCACGTTAAAATCCTGCATTCGAACCACCTCCCACTACCGGGGACAGCGAGAGGGTTATGTCGGACTCCTACCGACTAAAAACCCCTGGGCCGCCTGTGCGCATATGTGGACCAGATTTGAGGGTTAACGGCGACCACGTACTGCTCTAAACCTGGTCACGCGCTTGGGTCGCCGTAAGTGGTCGAACGGGGGTCCCTCACCTCGAGAGAGGAAGTTCCTCTGTCATACTTCTTAATGAAGCATGCAGAGAGCAGAGACCGTGCTTCAGCGTCTCGGGTATTCGTTACCTGGCAATGGACGCCGCCGCGTCCGCCGCCTGAAGACTAGTAAAAGCCCTAACTTATACACACAATTACAATAAACAAATAATATTAATAACGTCATATTATAATAGTATAGATATAATTTATTTAACTTAGCATCCCTGATCTCATACAAAGCAATCTAATACAGTAATCGTACAAATCAGTTTGTCAATGATTGAAGAATTAACAAAAATGTTCCAATCGAACCGTAACATTTCAATAACCATAACGTTACAGTCCAGTAACTAATATTTCAATCAAATACAAAACGAATGAGTACAATTGGGCGGTTTTCCCACGCAATAGTGCTAACGACCCACGCTCTAAGCGCATTAGAACATTTGTGCTAAATGACACATTATCCAAAGCCGTGAAATTATTCAACGACAATGAACTCAGTACCGATGTATTTACATGTTTGTGACGACTGTTCCTAATATCGAGTCTCTAAAAATATTTATGTACAAATACGGGCCATTGAATTTGTACTTCTAAGATTGTCACAGAGATTGATATTAACGGCATCGTAGTTAAATTGGGGCATCTATTCAGGAGTTTATTAAATCACAGATCCCGCTTTGTGTAAGTTTTATTCCTAATTCTCTTGGGAGTAGTATGCAGTACGTGTTTTAAGAAACAATAAATGTAAGTATTTACTGATCGATTCATTTTAATTTAACGAAGATGAATTACCAACTATATTTAGAGATTACTTTATAATTTCGCGTCATCGTATTAAGCGTGATCGGCCGTATTGTGTTTGTGCGGCTTGCGTCAGACTAGCGACGAGATCGTAATATAGGTGCCTGTGTACATCTAATGTTGATATTTTGTGTTGAGATTGTGCAGCCTATCATATGTTTCATTATTTAATAAACTGTATTAAAATGTATATAATTATTGTTCGGAGTGCCAATAGAAGTGAAAACCAGGCTAATGTTAATAATGCAATATACAAATTATAAAATTTACTTCGATCAACAATAACTAGATATCGGGTCGGCGCGAAAAATACGTCTCGGTAAATAAGAGCTCACTTGAAATGTGTGCCCTTATTTTGTTTAGTTTGTTTGAAACACAGCCAATGTATGCCCGTTTCACATGCCGCAGTGTATTCAAAAGATGCAAAAATAATACCCGAAAAAGCAGTTTAACGGCCGAAGTATGGCCGAAGTATGTTACTTTCGCTAAATACATGTTGAATAAGTTATATTTTAAGCTTTAAACTAACAAATAATATCAAACTTTGAACAAAATTACCGATTTTAAACCCGTCATACAAATGTTTGGCCTTGCCCCTCACATACACGCACAATAAATGCTAAATAAGTATTGCTAATCAGAATTATTGGGTACGCTGTTGCAATTAACCACAGATTAAAGAAAATTCAATCTTAGAAGAAATATCTAGGTGTGTATGTAAAAACAATATATGTTTTATGTTTATGCTTCAATAGAATTGGAGATTAATATTATTGTGTAACAAAAATCAATACATAACACTAATAATAGTATGAGTACTGTATGTTTTGCGTTTATTAAAATAACCTCAAAAGGTTTGACCAGTTAAACTATTATAAAAAAATAATTCAAGCCTAGAACAAGCCTCAAAAATAGCAAAATATGATTTTAAATTACACCTCGATGGTTTCGTGTATAAAAACTCGTACATAATATCATCATTTAATTATGCAAATT